>CABFWO010000474.1:0-67962 GCA_902155825.1 Timema genevievae
CCGAGATTCGAACCTCGATCTCCCCGTCCTCGGCAGTCGGACTCAACACGACTAGCGCGTTAGCCAACTACGCCACCGAGGCGGGTGATGACAAAATTGAAGAGGTAAGTTTACAAAGTGGTGCTCCTCCTGTTATCATCGCTGTTGTCCTCCTGCTTTTCAGATGAATCTTGTGCATTAATGAAGTAAGCTGCTTCATTTCCCACGTTGTTAACTCCTCTTTATGTTAGGGGCGTATTTACTTTGCATGACGCCCTTGGCTGAAGCAGCCTGCCGCCTTCTTAAGGGGCGCGAAAATTCGAATTTTTTACTAAAAAAAAATAGAATAAAATAAATATTGGTTTTTAATATAAACAATAAATAAATGAGTGGAAGTTAATAATTTAACTGTTAATTTTTTTAATTTTTGCTAGAAGTCAATTAGGATATCTCAAGAGTCTTTCTAATGCTTCTTGTTATATTTTTCGATTTGACAACCCTGCCGTGTAAGACACCAACAACTCTTCAATGTCTCTTTAGTCTTTCATCTACATACTCAAAGCCTTTTATATTGCTAATGTGACACATTGCAGAATGCCGATGAATATTGGTGCAGTCTTCAGGTCTAAAGCCACAAATATTCTGAGTCATGTGTGGAATTGATTTACGCCAAACACCTCCAAGACAAGACGGGAATCGCGTAGTAGCCGTCTCGGGACCGCGTTATCTAAAACGATCCCTATTTCGCGAGTCGTGTTATATCCAAATCGTGTATTAGAATCACGCTTTATAGGGAAGGTCTCTGTATGACCATACAATAATTATGAAGAACACTTAAAACGAACGCACCTCTTTGTATGATCAAGGACGAAATTAGAATTGTGGAGGTCCCGGGGAGATAAATAATAAGAGGGCCCAACATTAAACATATATTTTTATTTTCAATGTCTTGACATTATCATTTGTTCTTTAAAAAATAAACTGTTAAAATGTAAATATATTATTTAAATAGGGAAATATTGTCATCACAATAAATTAGATATATTTAGAAGAAAAAATCTATATATTTCGTTCTTGCCAAAACCTTAGTAAAATGCATTATAAAATTTAAAAAAAACATCGTACTCTAATGCTGTATCTTCACCACGATCGTAAACGCAGGTCAGGATACTTTGGTGGTGGGGATGACTCAATTAATGGAGTATTTTTTTTATAATTACATATTAACCCATTAGATACGTTGCAATCTAGGGATATTATCTAAGTTTTGAAAATAATACTCTGTATTAATTGTTTGCCACATGTGACGTAAGTAATATTTTGTTAGTAATAAATACAAAATTGACATAAGTTATAGTTAATTTGTTTAATATTTCACCATGACTGCAATCCATAGAGTCAAAAGAGATTAATTTTTTACTATAACAACAGTTTGTGGGGGAGAGGGGAGGGCCTGGGTGGTCGCTCCTGTCACCCTCCCCCTTAAGTCCGGCCTTGTGAAAAATAGTCCCGCAATACTTTGTTTACATTAGTTACTCGGTAACTAAGTTATTTATATAAAGATGAATTACAGCCTGAACAGTTAGTAAGACGCGGTGCTAAAATAAATAAATACAAAGATTGTCCCAGTTGTTATTATAGCTCCCTCAAATCAAAATAATTACTAACAATATAATAATAGAATGTGTGTGAAGCAGAGAGAATTGACTCAAAATGAAAGAAAAGTGTTTTTAGCACTACTTATGAAAAGTCTCGAGAAATCATTTAGCTGTAGCTTTTATCACTACCTTCACACGATGACGCTCTTTTTAAATGAATCAATTACTACAAATTATCATAAATTTAATATATTATTATATTCATTGGTTTGGTTTTTCTCTTCTTGGAAACCCCATTGATTATAAACCCAAACCATTTCGCATTTGAATAGTGTTAAGAACAGAACGAAAGCCCTGGATAACAACAGGAATTCTCCAGAAAATGGAAAAAGTCAACAAAGAAGAATAAATGAGGCTAAAACAACGAGTTAAGGAGAGAAAGAGACAATTATTAAAGGACATAGAAAACGAAGGTATGACCTCATGCACCAGAAAACAAAGGAACTAGAAGGGAATGAAAGAAAGGTGTGCGAACAATAGGAATAGAAAACCCTAAAGGTCAACTGGTGACGGATCATAAAGAGAATCTTACGATTTGGGAAAATATATATAGAAAAACTGTACGACAAGGAAAATCGACCAGGGAACCTTGAGCTTATAGCTAAAAACGAGGTAGAGGAAGATGAAAACGGTTTCAGCATTTTAAAGAGTGAAGTAGAGAGAGCCATAAAGGACACGTGAAGAAGGAAAACTGCTTGGGAAAACGACATACCAGCCGACCTTCTGAAGCAACTAAGAAACGACGGATTAATGGCTCTGACAAAACTTATAGATAAGATCTAGGAAACAATAAAAGGACCCAAGGACTTTCTAGACGTAACCATTGTGGCTCTAAAGAAGAAAACCAGCCAAGTAATGCAGTGACCACATAACCATCAGCCGCATCGCTCATGTATCGTAGTAAGAATACTCAATCGGTGACTTGAACAGAAAGTACCATCACGGAAGAAGACCAATTTGAATTCAGAAAAGGAACCAGAGATGCCATTGGAATGTTGAGAATAATTTCATAGATTGTGCTTGAAGTCAACAGAGAGGTCTACATTGTTTTCATCGACTGGCAAAAGGCGTTCGATTGAGTGAAGTGGAAGAAACTGAGGGAAATACTCTAGAAGATCGGCATCAACTGGTGAGACAGAAGGGTGGTTGAAAACCTTTAAATGGAACAACGAGTGAGTGTGAGACTGAATGATAGAGAAACCAAGAACATAGAGAAAGAAAGAGGAGTGAGGCAGGAATGCTATTAGTTACCCAGTTCGTTCAACTTGTATGGAGAGCGGATGCTCAAGGAAACCCTGGAAGGGCTTGGCAGTTTAAGACTAAGAGGATGCATCATCAACACAATAAAATATACAGGTGATCTAGCATTGCTGGCAAAAAAAGAGAAGAGGTGCAGGAAATGATGGACCAGCTAGTTTAGATAGGGGAAATATATGGTATGGAGATCCACATTAAGAAGTCAAAAGTGAAGATGATTTCAAAAAATAAAGAGCCACTGAAAATAAAAATTGGAAACCAAGAGTTTGAAAACACAGAGCAATCTAAGTACCTGAGAAGTCTGCTGACAAAGGATGCCTACTGTACCAATGTAAATTAGGTCAAAGATCACCATGGGTAAGGAAGCTATAAACAAGAATAGGTTACTGCTGACCGGCAAGTTGAGTTTGTAACTGAGGAAGAAACCGATTAAATGCTGCATTTGGAGCATTGTGCTGTATGGAGCAGAAACTTGGACTCTAAAAAAGGAAATAAATAAATAAAAGCTTGGGGAGCTTCAAAATGTGGTGCTAGAGAACATTTGTGAGGATCAGGTGGACAGACAAACAAATCCGACACCTTGGCTCAGTCGGTAGTGAATCTTTTTACTGAGCTAAGGGTCCCGGGCTTGATTTCCGACATGGCCAAAAAAATTATCATTGGTTAGATGTTATATGTGGGTTTACCCTTTCGCGGTGATAAATTAACGGCCGGAGACGGGATGTTGTGCCTGTCCTAGTCTTAAGTAAGAGTATAAAGAAGATGAAGCTACGATATGCCTAGCAAGCCGGTAGTGTAACATATATGGCTTGAATAAAAAACTTATACAGGCCACAGCAAACTGCATTGGACACATCCTTAGGAGGAAATGTCTTCAGCATTACGTCATAGAAGGAAAGGTTGAGGGAAAAAGGAGTTTAGGAAGAAGGAGGATTCAAATAATAGATGATTTGAAGGAAGGAAGAAGATTCTGGGACCTGAAGGCAGCGCTCTAAGTTCACCGATAAAAGGAATGTACCTATTACAAGACACAGCACGCATTAAATTAATCTATGTCAAGGGCGTAGAAAGATTATTTTTATAAGGAGGCGGGGAGGGGGGGGCAGTCTATTGGAAGATTTTACTATACCTTTAGCCAATAAAAGTTTGTATACGTATATATAAATCCACCCTTGAGGAGGAAGAGTTCCATAAAATTCCTGGGAGTTCTGGACCTCCCGAACCACCTTCATACGACTTTCTCACCCTTGATATATATTGTGGCTGTTGGCTCAGATTTGTGACTAGGTTTGATTGATCAGAATGTTCTAATTGATTTTTTTTAGGTGGGATTTAAAGAACGTATCTTTACAGTTTTTATAGCAAAACAGTTGACCTCGGTGGTCGCTTCAGGACTCGATGTTCTTGGGTTAAAACCCAGCCGGGATCAACGGATTTTTCTTGAGCGATCGAAATCCATATTACTAGTTCATTTGGAGGAGAAGTAAAGCTGCCGCTCCCATGTGTATTGTGACATGCAAAAGAGCCCTGGAAGATATGTGAAAATACCTTTACCGGGAAAATTGACAGTCCATTTCGCTCTCACTCATAGAAATTCTCGTGTGCTGATATGATGTCGATTCAGAAAGTTCGAGTTAATTACCTCAAATAAATTAATATAACAGAACCTTATTATTACCCAAAATAAATGTTGCTCTAGTAGAAACATTTGGTTTAATTTTGTACACATGGAAGATTCAAAAGCTATCAATTATTTAGGAACTAGGATAGGCTTTGCAAATTTTGGACATAACTTTTTTACCTTATTTAAAAAGTTTTTGTTTAATTTCCGCATCACCCATAGTTATTCAAGAACTCATCAACTGTTTCCAGCCAGTAGCCAAGCCAGTTAAGTAAAATGCCTCCATCTTCCTCCTTTAATTTATTCCAGTCTTCTCCTCCCACTTGAACACTTTATGCTATCTACTCTTTCATCTCTTTATTCGCCTCCCCTGCGGTATTTTCCCCACATACTTAATTTCCAAAATTTTCTTCGCCATCCTCTCTTTTTCCATCCTCATTACATGCCCATACCATCTCAGTTTCCGGGATAACTTCATTCCTAATATTGTTTCTCCTCATGACATCTAACAAGAACTATTAATTTTAAATTAAATGTTTCTACTGAAAAAATAATTATTTTGGCTATTTGTTATAAAAACTGCAAAAATATGTACTTTAACTTACATTCCTTTTCATTCCAGCTTAGTTGCACTCAGTAATACAAGTTTTCATGTCTCTAAATATAAAATTATTTATTATTATTAATCATCTCCTCAAAATAAGAATGGAAAGGGAATGGGATAGGGTCTCAATAAATACTCACAACAAACAACATCTACTACTTCCTGTAAAAAGGGAAATATATTCCATTCAAATATCTTCAGGGATATTAAATTGTTTCACAAAGTCACATTGATAAGACATTTTTTTTTCTGTACATATAATCACATTAGTTTTGCTAACATTAGCTTCTATTGGTCAAGAAATAAATTCTTATGACACTTAGCCTATTTTCTAAATACCTATATAATAACTACATTTGCGTGTTATATTTAACAATTGTATTTTTACAATAAACATACTCATATTTTAACTACTTTTCTGTAATTAGTCTAAACAAACACATCAACAAGTCATACCAACATACGAAATGTAATGATTAATATAAATTAAACAATAAAGCGATAGTAATAATACCTAATAATAATAATAATAATATTGCACTTGTTTTCTTAATATTTGACAACAGTACTTTTAAGCAAAGATAAAATTCAACACTTAACAAAAAACTTAAGTAGTAAACAATTATAGAATTAGTGACACAATTGACAGATAAACATACTTAATATCATATTAATTTAGTTACTAAATTAATATAAAAAATTAACTTAGTATTCATTATTAAATTAAATATATTTACTTTACAGTGCTGTACCTATTAGTTTTAAATATTAATAGGTTATCTATTTTTATCTATTTTGGGTTAACAACTAGCCTAGATATCCACAAAAGTATCCATTTAATTATTTCTACTAATTTTAAGTATTTTTCAAATATTTTGGAATTTTTAACTAACAAACTCTGGAAAAGTTTTTCAAGTGAAGAAACAAGAAATAATTAAAGCTATTAATTTTTAATTTTCTTGAAGTGTAATATAAAGTAACTATAAAAACTTAATTAAGAAGTTGTATTTATAATAGAAAATAACTTTTATAAATTATATGACACTAAAATGGAACTAATTAAATGTAATTTCTTTTTATATTTATTATATGCAATAAAAAAAAATTCTAATTTTTCACATAGTTTAGTATCCAGGAAGACCAAACATTGAACAGTACACAGACTCAACCCCTTACATTGCCTTCAACATTTTTCTTTATTTGTGTTTATGATTTATTGTGTTATCAGGCAAGTCAATAAATGGAGTTGATTTTTGTGTATCTCTTATTTAAAAAACTGTTTAAAAAGTAATCTAATCATTCAAGGGAGATTGGAAATAGGTTATATTTATGTTTTGTACTTTTGTAAATGGTATTGCACAGCCCCTAACTATTTTTGAATAATGAGAATTATATTACATTGTTTGCAATAGATTCATATTTTTAAAACAATTTATGGCGTATAACCCAAACGGGTGATAAGACGCGGTGCAAAAATCATAAAAAATAAAAATTTACAGAATATAGAATCATATTTTCATTATATTAATTTAAAAAATGTTCCAACTGCTGAGTTTTGTATATAGTTCAAGATAACAATGAAAAATTGATGCAAGTAATTAATTAACATTAGTTTTGTCTTAGTGATCCAACAGAACAAACACAAAGAAGGTGGAAACATTATAAGGTTACCCTTTGTTCGAGTACACCCAAACATTTGGAAAATTTTGTTTCGTTATATTTTCAAACCATATTTGTCAAATATTGATTAATTATTACAATTAAAAAATTGTGAAGACTAAATCATATTCATGAGATTTATTGTTCTATGTTTAACCTTCAAGATGTAAGAAATTTGTCATAATATCATTTACTTTATGTTACTATTGTAAAATCAATTCCAAAAACACCATCAAGAATAAAATCTTTTTAGTTTCAATAAAATATTTTAATAATCGATTTTAATCAAGTTTTACTAAAAAAAATAATTTGAAATATAATTTTGTAAAATAAATTACAATGGTGTGGTTTTGTGGCTTAAAGTATTATGTTATTCCAAAATGCACTTTTAAATATTTAAAAATTTGTATTTAATTCATAATAGGGACTAATAAAATATATACACTCCTACAATCAATAAAAATAAATACAAATACTGTCACACAAGAAATTTACCATTAGATACAGTAGTTGAAATATTGTTTTATCTATCAAGTGGTAAATAATCTAAATTATCAAATTATATTTTGCTTTAAACAATTAATTATTAATTGAAGCTAAGTAAATATAACTCTTGCACAGCACATTCACTAGCATTCAATTTACCCAGTCTTAATTATTTAAAATATCGCACGAAAGTTATATTTCTAAACACATTTTACTTTTTACATTTATGTTTACAATATAGCTCTTCACAAAAGTTTTCAAATACAAATCTTAACACTTGGTAATACAATAAACAAGTATTTTCCCTGTACTAAGATTAGATATTTATAATACTAATTTAAATATTCATAATTATAATAATAGTAATTTGGACAAACTAATATAACATATTGATTGGCAGGATAATGTATTGAAAACACATTTTAGTTTATTCATTCAGTAACATATTAAATAATGCTATACTCTAAGCATGATCTTAAACACAAATAAATATAAAAATTATAATTATTTGATGTGTTCGGTTAATGTTTTACATGCCATAAAATGTATGTATGAAATCTTTGCTTAATTTTAATTTATTCCCTTATGATATTGATTAAAACTAAACAAAAACAAAAGTATGCTTTGTGATATTTATCCATCTAATCAAGGGAAATGCTAGTGAGTTTTATTAACCTCTAATTTTATCTTTGGATGTTTTCTAATACAACCCCAAAATAAACTATTGATGAAAAGAACCCAATCTTTTCTCCTCAAATTATTTGGCTAAATTATGAGGATAGACAGATGTGCTGAGCTAAAAAAAAAATTTAACTCATCTAATTATTGCATTAAATATAAAATATAGCATTAGCGAAAAATAGAAATACATTTGTTTTAACATATTAATACTTTAGTAATAGTATTTAATTAAATATATTATGTTTGTGGCTAAAATAATTTATGTATACCATCATTTTGCTGATTAAATTCTATATTGACTGAAAATAAAACCTATAGCTATAAAATAAAATTTGGAGAGTAAATATATGTATTTACATTTTAATAAATTGACCCAATTGATGCATATGAGTCAAATTTAGTTTCTAGCAGGGCTGTGGAGTCAAAATTGTGGAGTTGGAAGCAGTTTTGGGTGGAGTCAGAGTCGGTAAAAATGTACTAACTCAGACTCCAGCTTAAAAATAAAAGCGTATAGTATTATACCAATATATGATAAATATATAAATTTAATTTAACACTTTTTTATTTTTTAGAACTAATATTTGTAATTTTGATTGACAAATGTATTAAAATATAAATTTACAATGTCAAAAAGGTTCACATGAAGTCAGCTATATTTGAGTATTTTATTTCAGTACATTTGTTATTATTAATTAATATAAATTAACCATTTATGAAGGAGTTGGAGTCTGAGTTAGAAAGTAGAAAAATAAAGGAGTCGGAGTTGAAGCTTGGTGTACTAACTACAGAGATCTGGTTTCTAGAATATATTATTTAATCAATTTTACCTAGGGAAGTTTTTTAATTTATACACAAAACCCAAATAATTAATATGAATTAAATAATTTTTTTTAAGTAGGCTCACTGAGCGAACCATTTGTTAAAAATAAGTTATTAGTTCCAATAAGTTTGCAATGATCTGACATTTATACAGTTTTATAAACAATAAACTTTTTTGTACAATCCTTAGCAAAAAAATACATACTTTCCACCCTATTTGAAATAAACTGCTTGCTTGATAAATAATATTGATTCTTGTAATTCGATTGTTTTTATAATAATATAGTTGTTAATTTATCAAAATACTTAACATTTGATTTGTCTTAGAAATTTTGTAAGGCTACAAAACTAAATGAAGCAACATAAATAGTTAAATTTTGACTGAAAACCATTATCTTAGAATTATAGTTTGGTAGAAAAATATCAAAATAATAAAATTAATTTTAGAAGTAATCCAATTGGTATCCAAACTATACTTAAAAGACACATTTATCATTCAATAAAAATAAATATTCATTTTTTTCAGCAATATTTACAGTTTTATTTCTATATGAAACACTACCATTTTAAATAATTTATTTATAACATCTATTTTGAAATATAAATTGTTTATTTTAAAATCCATGCAGGAATTTTAAAATTGTATTACTAATTAGAATCTTAGAGGTCTTAATAATTAATAATGAAATATTCATGTTTAGAATATTAAAAGCACTTACAATTATTTATGTTGTTATTACATGTTTGGCAATCATGCCATTCAGAATAATATTCTTAGTTTAATTGAAACCACAATAAGTCATCTATAGACTGTTAAGACGAGAATGATATTAATACAATTTTTTTAAATATATTATATGGAATAATAAATTTGGAATGGAAAGCAAATGAAAATTATATTATTTAATATATATTATTATTTCAATAGTTAATTTACCAAAATTGTAACAAATTTTAATAAACATTAAGTATTGATTGAGTTTTACTAATTTTAAGCCTCAATGCCATTTTGTCGATTTATAAAAAACAAATTAGTACCGAAATTAATTTTAAAATGTTTAATAATAATAAAAAAAAGTTTTTACATTTGAATTTTATAAATGCTAGATTGATTATAATTAACATTATCATTGTCTAAAAATATTGGTAGCTTTATTTTTATAAATTTTTATTTCATTATGAATCATTCAGAATAATGTTTTGTGACATGTCAATAGAAATTCTGCACCAAAGTTAAAATACAACACTTCATACACATTTTTATGAAAAGGGAGGATAACTGATTTCACTTAGTTATTCGTTATGTACCTAGGTCAATATATTAGTTAGAAAGTTTATTGAACATATTTACACTACATCACTATGTTTAGATTATTTGTTTTCAGCAAAAACAAAGTTGCAATTCAATCCTGAGGGTCTGATGCATTTTAAAAATGGCCAAGCTCTAAACAAAAGTTTTTTTAATAGTTACAGAAAATATCACTATTTCAAATTAAATTAGTTTTAGAAAATTCCTGTCATACATTTTTTCTTCTAACAGTTTTCATTTGGCAAAAACATGTTTAATCTATAGAGCCTCCCACTACATTTGATGATTATTCAGTAACAATATTAATGCAGCACTAACATTAAAATATACCTGCGATTATATTATTGCCCGAACGGTCTAATGTGTTAGGGCTACATTGAAATTGGTCACTAGTGACATGGTGGTTTAGTTTTCAATCTTGCATCTTTTATGATTTTCCACATGTGATTTTCTCAGTGGACCTTCTCCTTGCTAATGTTTGTACATTTTCTCTAATCATAAATATGATTAATTAATTACCCTTGTGTTTAAATTAATACTAATAACATATCTGGGGTTTATATTCAATTTATAAGGGAACTTCATTCAATACAATGACTACAAAATGTAATAATATAGTATCTAAAGATTTGTTGATACCATAGTTAAAAAGATATATAAATATATATCAACAAATTAAACAAATTAAAATATTTTTTAATTTTATCATTTATAGCCTATATCCATTAAGAACTAATAATTATTACTGTACTTCCTCTATACATTGAACATTGTTAATAATAATAATATTGGTAAAATATAATTTACATACGTTCCCGATAAAATATATATCACACATCAATAATAATAATACCGGTAATATAGATGAATTATCAAATACATATATAGCAATAATATATAATGTGGAGATATTGTGTAATAAATATAACTTTTTTGAAAGAATAATTATATAAAATGAACACGTATTTGTTCTTTGGTTTATTTAATCGTGGTTCATAAAATAATGAATTCAAACAATAAATAAATACTTGTTTGAATGCTATTACGGTTTATACACAAATATTTCTGGTATCCAATAATTAAAGAAAATTACTATATTAAACAGACAATATCATATATAGTTATTTTAGTACAAAATATAGGTACATCACATGTTTGAGATAACTTTAATGGTATAGCATTAATAAAACTTCAATGTGTGATGATAATTAATACACAAGTACAATTTAAAGGGTTTTTAATCTAAAGACCTTGTATAAATAGTACTTTAAAAAATATGAATTACACAAATGATATAATTACTACATTTGGAATCAATCAAGTAAAAATGTATTATTTTCAAATATAGGTATTTCATGAAATTGAAATGTGTATTTATGTTAATTATTTGGCTTTTTTGTTTAGATTTGTTGCACATACTATAAATATGTATTTTTAATTTTCCGAAAAACTTGGAACTCTACATTTAATTTCGCTTAATTTTTATGGAAAGAATTCCAATATTAGATATATTAATTAAAAAATTCTTCAACAAGGATCATGCATTTGTATTTCCATAGATAAACTATTTGTTTTAGATTCAAACTCTGTGCTAATTAGATAATTAAATCAAGTTGAAATTAAAAGAGGGATGCTAAGCAAACTATGAATGTGACATTTGGTTTCATTTAGTTTTCCTCTAGTGGAAATATTTATGTATTTTCATGTACATACATATTTTTTATCCATTCAACACAAATATTCAAAACACACTTCACAGCTTCTCTTTGGCTTCAACATTGCACATGGAAGAAAATGTATGGTCAATTAACGACTTAATGCTACAAAAACATCTAATTCTTTTAAGCACAATTTGTACACTTTATCTAATAGAGCAAATACAAAATGTATTGGTAGCTAAAAGAGCAAATACAAAATGTATCGGTAACTTTCAATGACTGAACTAGGTACCTGATTACTTTCCTAGAATTTAATTTGGTTGATTTTGATACATAATACATTTTAAAACAGTTAATTAAATCGGATTACTTTTGTGGAACTCATTATAATTTTTACATACAATATCAACTCATTTAATTAATCTGAAAAATATAAATAGTGGATGACACATGCTATTAGATTTACAGATTGTTGTTTAATATTCATTCCTAGTTTATAGGAGTAAATATGAAAAAAATAAATTATCATTATAACTATTGTTCAATATACAATTAATGTATAATAGATACAAACACTAATTTTTGGCACATGTACTATACATTGAATTTCTAGTTCTAAAATAATTTGTTTTAAGATTCTTACAAATCAAATTGTACTGGCTATTTAAATAAAAGAAGTTATAAGTACTGGTATGTATCAGATATAATTAGTGGGTTTATAATTTTAATTTATGGTTGAGTTGCAAAGAAAGAAAACCCAATCAAGAAAAGATTAAATCTTGTTTATTGATTAATATTTACGGTAGATTAACAACCTTGAGACAAATTTTAATTGTATATATTTAATTTCATGAAGGCTACATTTCACATTAATTGGGAAATATCACACATATTTTTTTTATGAAATCCTTTTAAATAATTATCTAACAAATAGCTTCATTTGAAATAACATTTTAGTCGTGTTTGTATTATTTAAAAAATCTTTAAAAATGTATTGAAATATATGTTTTGGTAAAGTTTTTTTTTCTTCAAATTGGCAGGGTTTGTTTTTTGTCAAAGTTTTGTTTTTATTGTGTCGCCGGACGGAAAACTGGGATACAATAAGAAAAACGGACGGAACTAAGAAAATAATATGATATTATACTCAGTCCAAAACATTATTTACTTTTATACAGGTAAAATATCAAATGTTTACTGAACACAAAAATTAATATTCCTTGGCACTGATCAAAAATTTAAGTTTTAAAATTGACTAAGATATCTTAAACAGTTTGTAAGCAAATATATTTGATTAGATTTGTCAGTTGAGTAAGAATCTAACTGAAGTCATAACAGAGGTATGGTACATAGAAACTAAATGTCTGAAAGAAAATACAAAGAAGGAGTGATGTATAAATAAATGGAAGGATAAATACAGTATTTTTTTTCAATCAATTTTTTCTTACTACTCTTTCCTGTACACTTTCATCTATAAAATGTTTTAAATTATCTGATCGATTAATTTAATTTTTTTTAACCACTAGTCATCATTTAAGGTGACATTTTTCAAACCCAATGGTTATATTGGAATTTTATTATGAATAACATACTGTTATTGCCTTCTCCACCACACGGTCGCCACATTTAAATATATTTTACTTATTACAAATCAAAGGTCGATGGCTATGACAAGCACACATGCCATATTTCATATAAAATATAGAAACATACATAGCTTACAATGTTGTTTGCAGCAGTGTTGTCTGTCCAGAAAAAAAAAAATTCTTGTCTACCAAATGGGATTCAAAACAATTTTTATTCTATCACAATGGAAACAACTTTCCATAATAAAACTGTAAAAATGCGAAACTTACTGTAACTAGAAGATATCTTGCAGTAGCTTTCGTTGTAATGTTACCCAAAAACAACGTTTACGAGATGGACATTTGGGTTTAATATAATTATAAATTTTTTTAAAAAGCAACAAGCTAAGACAACAACATTGGGTGTATAGATATTTAATTATTCTCAAAAACCAAACTTTTATTAAAAGATAATCATATTGGGCATGAATCTAATGTTTTTTTTAAAACTTAATCCTTATACATATCAAAATTATATTGATATAATAATTTTACTGGATGTGCTTTGTTCAAGTATTCATTTGGAATCTTTGTACTGACCAAAAATCAGAAAAAATAAGTTATAAAAATGCCATATTTTAAGGAATAGATATTCCCAAACTTAGAAAATTACTATTAATAAAAAAATAAGCAAAACAATAAATGTAGTCTTCTAAGGTCTAAATTTATCCAATTTAAGTGTTTTTATATTGCCTGATTACCATACGTAAAAAAGTGACATTTTAATACAGTCTAGTGTTATACATGAAACTTTAAAATATTTTAGGAGTTTATTTTTAAAGGCTCATGATAGTATTTAATAAAGAGGAGATGTGCTTTCTTCAGGGTGACGAAACATTAGTGTGAATTAATTGCCAATAGGGATTTAAAAAACCTTAAACTAGATATGTCTATAATGTTTGAAATTTTAAACCTTAAATTAATAAAGCTTGCCTTGTATTAACATAACACACAGTTTCAACTTGAAGTTTGAACATACAAACTAATAAAGATAATTTTGTTCAGTTAAGCTGTATATTACTTTCTATGACATCTTAAAATGGCCGATGTGTTTTTTAAAAAAATGAAAGTATTGAGACATCAGCCACTTTGAATGTCAAGTCACCTTATATACATGTTTGACACTAAATTACCCTCGTGCCTCTCTGTATGTGTTGCTATGTCCTGCGTAACCTCAGCCTCAAGTGACACAGTCAGTACACAAGTGCCCCTCCATTTGAAGCACCAGCTATAAGAGCTGCTCAATGACTGGATGCAGCAGACACATGTGCTCAGCACCTCGGATGGGGAGCCTGTTGACAGAGTAGTGCCGAATCATGTCCGGGACGCTGTCGAACGGTTGGCTGAACTGACCCAGGATGTACTTGCCACTCTCAGGATCTTGTTGGATCCTCATGTGCATGAAACCTCGAGCACTCCTGGCCAGAACAAGAGAGTGTTTCCGTCAGTGCAAGGGCTGATTAGAGGATTAGTGTGGCCGACTTAAGTTCGTGTACAGGAAATTATTCAGTCAGTGTAAGGTTTGAGTGAAGAATTGCTGTGACTGCCTTGAGCTGCTGAACAGGTTTTTTTTTCCCCGCCATTGCAAGGGCTGAGAGCAGGATTACTGTGAATATGACTTTAGTATTAGGGAACATTTACGTCAATTCACGGATGACTATTCCTTCCGCATCATGGGACCTTTCCGTTAACTCAAGGGCAACTATGACTTCTGTAACACGGGTCATTTCCATCATTGCAAGGGTGATAATACCTTCCGCAACAGGGGGTATTTCCGTCAATGCAAAGGTGATTATGCCTTACGTAACAGGGGACATTTCCGCCAATGCAAGGACTTTCGTAACATGGGTCATTTCTGTCAATGCAAGGGTGACTATGACTTTCGTAACATGGGTTATTTCTGTCAATGCAAAAATGACTATGCCTTCCATAATAGGGAATATTTCCGTCAATGCAAAGGTGACAATAATGACTTTCGTAACAAGGGACATTTCCGTCAATGCAGAGGTATAAGGGTAGAATTACTGTGAGCTGCTGTCCAGATAACATATATGTCAGCGCAAGAGCTTAGTAAAGGTTAAATGAATGGCTGGTCTACTTCAAAAAAGACATTTCAGGTCAATGTAAGGGCCGAATGCAGGATTAATGCAACTGAATAAGACCTTATGCACAAGACAAATTATAAATACTACGAATACAGATTTACGAATAAATTTTACTAAATATACAAGCATGTGACCTACTTTAATGATAGCGAGAAGTCCTGTCTGGTGGACTCGCTATTTCTGACCAAGAAGCTGCCTTCCTTTAGAAGTCTTAAAACATTCTCCGCCTCAGTTCTTGTAATAGCTCCATGGTACCACCTAAAATAGAGTCATACCAGCAATCAAAAACAACTGGTATTGGTAGCTTAGGAATACTAATTCATGGAATATGATTAATTACTATAAATAAAGTTAATTTATGATTGAAGATAAGTCATCATTAGAAAATGTGCTTACCTTAATATTTAGAATATCTGTAAATATGACCGAATAATATTTAACGTCCGTCGATATGTTTGATGAATCTCGTTGAAAAAAGTATAGATGAGAATGACTTGTTTGTTATATTTATGCATTCTCTCCGAGATCTAGTTTACATTTTTAGATGTTATTTTTAGTATCAATTTGATTATTTTTACTAATATTTTTAATGAAATTATATTGGGTAATTTTTTTTTACAATTTTTAATCATAAAATTTACTCGTAGAGTTTTAAGAATAAAAGAGCATGTATGACTCGATGTAGAATTTTGTCGATTTTTGAAACAGGGGAAGAATATAAGGATGTATATGTATATATGTGTACATATGACAGTATGTACGTACATATGTATGTATGTATGTATGTATGTATGTATGTATGTATGTATGTATGTATGTATGTATGTATGTATGTATGTATGTATGTAGTGTACGTGTGTATGTATGTACATATGTAGATCAAACAAATTCGGGCCCTAGTAGTGGTGAACGGCCACCATAGCAGATGCTACAATGACTCCTAGCCCAGAACTCACCCTTGTCTCTCAAGCGGCTGTTGCACGTCAATATCTCCGGCCCTATCTTGGAGAGAGGAGACTCCCAAGTTTAGGGACAATCCCAGACCAAGACGCTGTTTAGGGGATGTCCTACCCGGGTCCAGGTTCAAAGTCAGGCTAGGTCGCTTCGGTGCCGCCACAGGACCTAGAACACAACATACTCGCTCGTATAGCGTCACCGAAGAATGTCTTAAACCACCCCTTCCCCCTTTTTTTTAAATTGGAGGGGGGGGGGGTTGAACTTTCACAGAACATAAAAGCTCGCCTTGCTCCACAGCTTGAACCAGCTTCTATCGGTGGTCCCACGGTTCAAGGAATCACTCTCGCTATAGGTTGGATTTCCGGTGATTGTAAAGTCAGTGTTTGAATCTCGGCGGGGGTTATTGAGAGTGTTTTTTCCTAAATGTTTTCACTCTCTCCCTCCACGCAAGTTAGGGCATATTTCCTCCAAATTATTGGTTCCAAATTCATACCCAGGGTTTCCACTATTTTAATAATACAAAATTACCTATATTTTCAATGTTTTCCTGAAGGAGTTTCCATTTTATCAGGCATTTAGAGAAGAGTAAAAAGAAATAAAATTTCTTTCATTTTTCATGAAAAGTTACTATTGTGGGAGTCGAAGTTTTTTTCTAGCAACGCTTCATACTACCCGTTTGGGTTTTACGCATATATATATGCTATTAATTACGATAGTTGTGTTAGATATGAGGAAGATAGAAATTAGAGGAAGTGTACCCGCATCTGCGTTGGGTGAGACTGAAAAACAATTTAGGATTCTTCTTCTTCTTATTATTATTATCACCACGTCTTACTACCCATTCAGTTTGTACGCACTTACGCTAATGTGTGATGGTAGGGTGATTGTGAGATGAAATGGAGGACCTAAAGTTTAACGTGGTATCCGAACCACGGTGGAGGCCTGGCATTCCACACATTTACAGGTTGTGATTAATACACGTCTTGTCAGAGGTGAAGGAAGGGTTTGGCAATCACATAAATCTGTGCAAGGACCGAGGATTGAACCCCGGACCCCAGCACATAAATCTGGTACCTTACCCGTAGACCGCCAGGTCACCAACAATTTAGGAAAAAA
This sequence comes from Timema genevievae, assembly GCA_902155825.1. Taxonomy (NCBI): domain Eukaryota; kingdom Metazoa; phylum Arthropoda; class Insecta; order Phasmatodea; family Timematidae; genus Timema; species Timema genevievae. Next base: position 17,532 of record CABFWO010000474.1, read on the forward strand.
TCAACCTCAGTACACCCGATCAAGATTGGAACCCTGTTCTTGTCATCGGCATTCTAGTCTATGGCGAGAATGACGCCTTAAACCACTTGGCCACCGAAGCGGGTGTCAAGTAATTGATGCTTAAAACAGGATTATGTGGCCCTGATGGGGGGACATATCTGCAGTAGTTACACAACCCAATGTTTCAGGGCGAAATTAAAGGGATGGGTATGGATATAGAATTATGTGTTAGAATCAGCGTCTTTAGTTCTTCAGTTCAATTTATCTTCTATGTAAATATCTTCTATTTAAAGTTTGCGTTTAAATGTTCCGAATTCAATAATACTCCAGAAATAATTTAGTTTTTGGTTATTTTTCCTGTTTTTTCCAGACAGAAAAAAAAAATCCCTATATTTTCCACATCACTTAAAGTTTTATATGAAAATACTAATTAATACAGAGCCATCAGATAAACGTCCAAGGTGAAAGGTAAATAAAAACGAAGAATATTATGGGGGACATATATAATAAGAGCAGTTTTATTATGGGCAGACTTTCTAACAAATCTCGGTCAACAAATTTTCTTCAAAATGGTGACGTCCACAAAGTCTGTCCCCCCCCCTAACCCTCTCTCCCTATCTCCATTAATGCCCTTTCAGTGGCTAGTAAAGAGCCATGAATTCCAAGTGAATTCTGTAACACAAAGGAATTTCTAATTTAGGTGGCGGTGCACTGTTGGACCCCGTTTGCAAATCCCTTCATTGTTCCTGTCTCTCTCTTTGATTACCACGTCTGGTAAGCTTCTACATTCTCATTCAGAACATCTCTGTATACCTTATCCCCCCATTTTTTTTTACAATAGTTGTCTTCCACGATATTTTTCTTTACAACTTTAACTAACTTTGTTCTGTTGAATGCATTTTCTTGTCTTTTCATATATCCATTTTTCCTTTTAGTTCTCTTTTTTTATCTCTCTATATTATATTCCCTCCTACTTATTTTCCTTCTCTTATATCCCTAGTTCTCCTTCTTTGCTCTCCTGTCATCCACAGCCTCTCTCAATCTTAGCCCCATTAAACTCCCCATTTAACCCTCCAATTGTTGAATCAGCTCCTCCCTAACTCACCCCCCCCCCTACTCAAGATTATTTCTGCTCGAAATCAATGCGAAGTCTTCTTGAAGCTCAAAACCTGCCAAGTCAGGAAGGGGGAAGTAATTTGAGGGCTCTATTGGCCCCGTTTCTGGTATTCACAATAAATCTCTACTTCGGTCCAATTTGTCGTGGAATAATTACGGGGTTTTCATTGGAAGGGAGGTCTGGAATACCTCCCCCCCCCCTCATACCCTCACATTCATCTTCAGGTTAAAAAATATATTTAAAAAGGAATCATTTTGTGTAGGTTACTTTAAAATTAATTAGTTCCTTTCGTTTTAAATAGTTAAAAAAAATATATCTGCCTGCTGATTTGTAAAGAACAATAAACCACACGCTTTTCTTACTGATCTACTGAAACCAGGTTGATTTAGCTTTTTCTAGAAAGTGTTTAACTTTATGAACTTATTTTGGTATTTTAAGGAAGATATTTTCCTGCATACAATTTTGTGTGGTTGATAAAAAATGGCGGAGTTTCTTATATTTGTATGTTTTAATGTTTATTGTTGTGATTACAAAATTGTTCAAGCATAAGGTAGGTCTATTCTATTCCGCCTTCGTAACAACAATCCAATTATTTGCATTAAATCTTTTTCCCTAAGTCAATGACCCAAAGGTTGGTTTTATGTGATTTATATCTATCCGGCGCTTGGCATGCACTCAGATTTTAGGTTGGTTAGTATTGCTTGCACCATCTGGTAAAAATACCATGCACTAAGGGCGTTCAGGAAGTGTGGGGGATCCCCATATCCTACCAAACTGAAATTATATGAGCGAGTACGAAAAGATCTATCAATTATGCCTCAAAAGGTATTTTCATATACCTTCCAGGTTTAATTTACGTGACACAATATACATCGGACCAACGGCTTTACTTCTCTCCCAAAGGAAGTTGTGCTACGGATTTGTATCGCTATAGAAAAGCCTGTCGACCTCGTCTGTGTTTGAACCCACGAACATCGGGACCTGAGGTGGGCACTTTCCTCCAAACCACCGAGGTCAACAAAGTGATAAATAAAATCATTGGTAGCAACCCTACATTTTGCCATAATGATACATTATTTGTTGCATATGAAATAATTTTTAAAATTCAATTTTACATAAAATTAATCGGTTTAATATTGCTTTTCTGTCAAAATGTGTTTATAAAAGTAAAATTAAGTTTCTTATTACTATGAGCGAAATGGAATTGATTTTAGGATAAATATAACGAAAATAAACTCAATAGAACCCCGTTAATTCGAACTAATTGGGACCGAAGCTCATTATAATTAAGGTGAGAGTGTAGGGGACGCGAGAAAAGGTGTTTTTACAGTTTTTATAAAAAAATTTTTTTTTTGTAAAAAAAAAAACCAAATATTGCTCTAGTAGAAAAATAGTTTAAATTTTCTTCGCACGGTGACACCAAAAATTCTTAAACATCTTCCATGAGCATATCGGCATTAGATGAAAACTTTTTAAATGAAGATAAAAAGTTGTCATTGAATTCTAATATATTCTTGACAGATATTCAACAAGGAAGGGTCGGCAAGGATACGGTGTGTGCCTTTAGGCTGCTTACTTTCCAAATGGCGGCCCAGTCCAGGATTCTGTGCGGACCGCGGAACTTTTGACGAAGCGACTAACATACAGAGTGTTCCCGATTAATCTCGTTACACACGTTGTTCAAACACAACACTTGATATTATGACATTTGGAAGTGGGTAGTTATTTGGGGAAGTAAAGTAAGTGAGGTTGGTATACCCACAAGATAACAATTACCTAAAAAATGTTTTTTCTGATGAAAAGGAACAAACACCAAATACATCAGGGCTTAAGGATAAGAGCTTCTCATCAATTATGAAAGCTTCGTCCAACTTAAGATCTAAAGCCTAGCACTCACAACCTTTCCGAAAAAATAGATAGTTTCAAATATATCGGGGGGCGGATACAGCTTAGGATTTAAAATCTTATATATTGATATTTTTTTATAATAATACTAAGTCAGTAAGCTGTTAACATATCTCCTGCTGTCAAGAAATATATCTCAGAATATACGAAACAACAGTTTTATCATCTGTTCTTTGTGGTTGTGAAACCATACATGACGAAAATAAATTTATTAGAGTGTTCGGAAACAAGGTTATTAAGAAGTTATTTGGTCTAATAAAGGATGAGAATACTGGTGAGAGGAGGAGGTTACACGATGATGATTTACATACCCTGTACTCATCATAAAACATTGTTAGGATAATCAAGTCTCATATATTACGGTGTGCAGGACGTGCAGCGCGAACGAGAGATTCTAGAACCGCGTTCAGCGTACTGACTGACAAACCCATTGGGAATACTTAAACGTAGATGGGGAATAACATTAGAATGGACCTGAAAGAGATAAGGTCTAGTGAGGTGGACTGGATAGAACTAACTCAAGATAGGGATAGTGTGTCTTACGTTTGTAAGAGCGGCAATGAACTTTTAAGTTTCTAGTGCCAAAGAGTAAGTAGCCTAGTAATGAACATTTTAAAATAAGTTTTTTTTTAAAACTTAAGATGGTGAAAATATTGAATTTTCTGTATTTTGGAATTTTAATGTGACCCTTATGAGTTTTACACGCTTGAATCAACTGATGTATATAGCACGAAATATATACTGTGGTTTTAAATTTACAGTTTATTTTTTTTACAAGACTGTAATGATTTCTTGGTTACATAAAAACACATTGCGTTGACTACAGCTTGTACATTTTAAGCATTTAGTGTCACTCATTCTTATGATTCACTTTTAGCTTCAAGTTTTTTTTATCAATAACATATATTTCATTTGACTCAGGTTTTTATCCATTTTCCGAAAATATTGTTCAAATCAACCGAAATTTCGAACGGGTTTAGACTAACGATGTTTTAATATCAAATTTATATTTATAAACCACCCAGGTTTTTATTTGAACATAATTATTCGAATAAGCGATATTTTAATTTAGATAATCAAACTGAACAGTAACTAAACCAGATCAAGGTTCAGATCTAGGTAAGATGTACTAAGGGTGGTTTTTACAAAAGAGTTTTCCACCTTTTCTATCTCTCTCTCCACGCAAATCCATGTACATTTCCTATAAATATAACCTTCCCAATCCCTAAAACCACTATAGTAAATAGTGAATAAGCGTATAACTCGACGAGATACTAGAAAAAACTAAAACCAAAATACAAAACAATGAACACCTTGGGAAACAAAAATAAATAAGAACACATAAATTAAATACAAAATATAATACAGTAAAATGTTTTATGATGAGCTAGTCTCAAAATTGGTCTTACAGAATATGACATAAACTACTTATTAATTAAGAGATAAAAACCACATGATTTAAAGGCCAGATAAAGTTTGGCTTTTTTGTTGTTGTGGAAATTCGACGTCAGAGCATGTCACATAATGTTCTTATTAAAAGTCACTGAAGAGGAAAAAGGTATGGAGGTAGTTATCTGTTTGAAAGTTTGTTTATTCGCATGGTTACATTTTGTTAGAAGGACGGGGGCAAATTATAGATACTTTGCCCCGCTGAGCATTCACAGGCGCTCACTCAACATTTGATTTTTAGGATGACTGGTTTTTGGATTCCAATAAAAAATGTTTCAGTGGCTTTGTGAAATTTTTTGTACCCGCTACGATCTTTTCTTATCAGTAAAAACTTTTATTTTTTTTACGATTATATGGATTTATAGATGTTTCAATAAAGGAAAATACTTAGAAAAAGGGAAAATCGCTTGATTTATCTAGAATGAAACTAAACAGTGTGGGTAATTTTCTATGGCATAATTTCAAATATAGTTGTTTCATCATCTCTAAAGGAAAATTATTTTTCACTTCTTCTTAAATTACCTTCTTGTTTTAATCCTTTAGCTTAAGTTGTGCTGGTAAACTTGCACCAAAAAACAATTTTTCAGCAAAAATAATCTAGGTAACACTTTTAAGTTAAAGTTAAATATCTACTAAGCAACTACAAAATTTATACCAAGTTTGATTAAGATCGGTTAAAATATATGTTTGGTCAACAGGAGAGAAGTAATATATGCAACGTAAACAAGAGGACCTTTATATAAACACTTTGGTTTTATAAATTTTTTGTTAAGTTATTACATTTTTAATTACCGTGTCTTACTACCTGTTAGGTTTACAGGTATATATTATGATAATTACTCAAATAGGGTAGAATTGAGAAAGGAAGCATTTTAGAGGTAATTTACCCCGATTTACCTGGATAGAAAGTGAGGAACCATTTGGTAAAAACCCGACTGAGATTAAAACCCTGATCTCCTCATCACCAGTAGGCCAGTCTCACGCGAGAGTGACTCTTTAGAACATTCGGCCACTGAAGCTCTTTGTTAACTCAACCAATACCTGCTTCGGTGGCCGCGTGGTCTAAACCTATACTCTTGTAGTAGACTAGACTGCAGATGATGGGGAGATCAAGGTTCGAATCTCAATCGAGTGTATTGAGTTTTTTTCTAAAATGGATTCCCACTCTCCCTCCACGCAAATGCGGGTAAACTTCCTCTAAATATAGCTTTCCTATTCCCAAAACCATTAGAGTAATTAGTACATAAGCGTATAGCTCGAACGGGTAGTAAGACGCGGTGTTAAACCTCCAATGGACTAAAGGGAAGCTGGAGCGATAAAGACGTAACAAATGGCAGATTAAAGACAAAAACATTCTTTCCTCGTTTTTCTAGAAGAAGGGGGAAAAAAAACTTGACATAATTTACAGGGGTTGATAATTGCAGTTTCATGGCACCGCCATGTTGTTATAGAAACGAATTTGGAGGGGAATGGAATGTGAGAATTATTACAAGGTTCTTTTCTCCCTTGTTCACAAAGAGCTCCAGATTACAAGAAATAGGGGAAAATAGACAGAGAGAAATATGTCTCGTTTGACGGATATTCCTTCTTCCTCTCTTAATCCTATCCGCACCTCCCCGCATCTTTCAACTTCTTGAATTTATTTCCGAATAGATTGGAGGACTCTTTTCGACATCCGTCTCTTCGAACCCTCCCCCTGTTTTATAACCCCCATGCGCCCCACGTTGAAGGCAGCACACGCCACTGACACGAGTTACAAAATAAGGCCGTCATATTCTCTCGCGGTTAGCCTTCCATGTGAACAGATGTTTCCAAGATAATGGAATATTGCTCAAAACATTTTTCTGTGTATTTTGTTAAAGTCTGAATTCTTACCAGTAGCTAACATTTTAGTGTTCGGCTCAGAAGTCGAGTTGTAGAGTATTCCAAAGTGAAAGATTGGAATTACGACAGGCAAATTGTATGGGTTCAAATATTATTATTAGCACCGCGTATTACTACCCGTTCGGGTTATACGCATTTACGCTAATGTGTGATGGTAGGGTGGTTGTGAGGTGAAATGGAGGACCTACAGTTTAACGTGGGATCCGAGCCACGGTGGAGGCCTGGCATTCCACACATTCACAAGTTATGATTAATACACGTCTTGTCAGAGGTGAAGGAAGGGTTTGGCAACTAGATAAATCTGTGCCGGGACCGAGGATTGAACCCTGGATCCCCAGCACAAAAGTCCGACACCTTACCCCTAGACCGCCAGGTCACCTTAATTTCTTGTAATCCTATGGCAATACAAATTTTTCAATTTTTGCAAATGCAAAGTCTTACAATTTACACTTCTTAATTTTTTAAAGCGCTCGCCTCAGGTACCAATGTTCGTGGGTTCAAACCCAGCTGGGTGTTGGCGGCATTTTACTGAGCAATAAAAATCTGTAACACAACTTTCTTCGGAGGAGAAGTAAAGCCGTCGGTTCCATGTCGATTGTGGACTGTTACGAGCCCTGGAAGGTATGTGAAAATATCTTTCCGACAAAATTGGTAGGCCTTTTCACGCTCGCTTATAGAAATTCAGCGTGGAAAGCGCCGGCGAACCATCGCACTTTCTGGACTCCCCTAGTACATGGAATTTCTACAAGATGCTGTAGGCAGCACTAACCAGCCGAAGAGCTGAGTTCATGCCTAGCTCCTGATGGATATAAATCACATCAAACCAAACTACTTGTTGTTGACTTAAGAAGAGGATTTTTTTTCACCTTATAAATTATCTACATGTGAGCATCTGACATTAAAATAATTTTACGGTGAGACTTTTTACTAAAAAATAATCGTATAGTCCCATTAGATTTGTAAACTTAAAACAATACTAATTACTACTACTCCAAAAATTAAAAAAGTAACCATCTCAAAATTACTAGCTAATTAAAAATTTAAATGGGAATCCTCATAAAATAAATATGACAGGGTTGCCACTATTTTCTAAATTATGGACCTACCGGATCTTATAGTGGAGCCATCCAAGCAAAGTAACATTTCAGGGTAAACGAAGGGCACATTTTGATTTTTTTCTTTCGAAATTATTGTTGTATTATGTAATTAAAATTATCTATTAAAGTCTCTTTTTATCAGTGTTTCTGTGTATAATTTCCCGAGGTGTACTATGGAATTGGATGAAATTTCCTGTAGATGAAACGTCCTTAGGTGAATTTTCATCAAACAGTTTTGTTTATCTTGGCAACACTCCACGACACGTCCCTGCTGATTTTACTGTAAATATAACCCCCCTTGCAACAATCCATCTTTACTTTCTCGCTATCTTACAGGTAGAGAAAGTATTGTGATCGTAAAAATAAATCTAGCTCGAGATTTTGATAAATCTAGCTCGAGATTTTGATGAATCTCGACGTTTCATGACCCCCCGAACACTAAAAAGTGGTATTTGCAATGTCATCTCTCTGTATGTCTGTTTAAACTTAAAATTAAAATTAGTTGAGTAAAGGGCGAAAAGAGAAAAAAATCTATTCTCAAAATCGGCGCTAACAATTTTGATTAAAATTTGTATCTGGGCGTTGATTAAGATTATCAATAAACTGGCTAGTTTCATTTTCCCATGAAAATAACTTTTAGGGTACTTTACAGAAGCGTTAATTTCCGTATCTCCACAACTATTTGAGAAACTAAACAACTTATCATTACAAAATTGTAGGATTATTAGAAAAAAACTTTTATTTGACATATATTTTTATAAAAGCAACAGTTTCTGAGATATTTGCAAATATATTAATACAATTTTGTGAGCTTTAGTTGTAAACATATACTAATTAAGTCTTAACGCAATAATTCTCCAATGCCACAGAGTAATTAAATATAAGTATCTAAAAAAGTATGTTATTTTTCCTTAAATCTCTTAGGAGAAATGTTTGCACAACAATGATCTATCTTCATTTTAGACTCAATAGTCAATATTTACATTTTTTATTGGTCAAAATCTATAAATGAGGAATTTAATATCAATGCGATGACCTGAAGATGTGCAACACCTAATAAAATGTCGAAAATTTTAACCGGAAGTTAAAATTTTAATGCGAAGTGTTGATCCTTGTGGACCCAATATTGATCTTTTTATCGGTCCAAACATACAAATGAGGACATTAATTCTTTAAAAATAAAATTTAAAAACTTAAAAAAACCGGGACTCAAAAAATGTTTTACATAAATATAGTGCAATTTATGCTTGGGTTTGCTAGTGTATATTATTTCGTTTCACATATATTTCTAGTTTTGAGTAAATATCTCTATTTTTAAACAATAAAGCGATAAAGTCCGTGCGGAGTTCCGTACTATTTATTTTTCTATATCTTTTATACGGTTTCCAATTTTATAATATAGTCTTATCAATTCAAAACTCATTGTTTTTTATTCTGCTTCCTCGTTGAATAAAAAAAAAAAAGCCCTCAAGACGTAATATTTCAGAGAAAAATATGGGTGTTTGGTATATGGGTTCGTTACTTTGATCTTTGTATCAAGTTGGAGTTTATTTCATGCCCGAGCGCTTCTAGAGGAGGGCTTTGAAGACAATCATATTCTTATTAGTTTTGCCGTTATATTGCAAGAATTTGTCTTCGGTTAAGGTAGGATGGAAGGTAAAGCCGTATTAAGGTCAGTACTTTTGGCAGTTTTAGTAAAAAGAAAATAAATAGTACGGAACTCCTCAAAGAATTTCTCGTTCTATTGTTTAAAAATGGAGTTATTTATTCAAAATTCTTAATATAATATATACTAGCGAGCCCGAGAATAAATTGCGCTATACATAGGCCTACGTAAAACATTTTTAGACTCAAGGTTTTAAATTTTATAATTCTGTTTAAAAAAATTAAGTCTTCATTTTATATTTGGACCAATAAAAAATATGTATATTGCGTCCCAAAGGGCTAACACTTTGTTTTAAAATTTTGACTTTCGGTTAAAATTTTCGGCATTTTATTGGGGGAGGCAAATCTTATGGTTATCGCATTGCTACTAAGTTTCTATTTTATAATTTTTGACCAATAAAATAGGTAATAATTGATTATTGAGTCAAAAATGAGAGAAATAGATCATTGCTGAACCAGGGGTGGATCCAGGAAGGGGCCATNCATGAAACGTTAAGATTAATCAACATCTCAAGTTCGATTTTTTTGACGATCACAATACTTTCTCTACCTGTAAGATAGAGATAAAGTAAAAAGAATTCAATAAGTCAATGTGAAAGAAGCGTGTTACATTGTTTTGGGCATGTTGTGAGGATGAGTGCAGATCGAGTGACGAAGCAAATATATGAAGGTAAAGTGTGTCAATCTAAAGGAAGGGTTAGGTCATGTAAAACGTGGCTAAATGTTGTAGATGAATGCGTGGGAAAGAGAAATATAAGAGCTTTAAGAGTAAAAGAACATGTATAATTCGGTGTATGGATGTTGAAGCAAAGAGCGTATGCAAGGATAGTGAAGTGTGGAGAAAGTTAGTGAGGATGGATTGAAGTATAGAGTGGTTTTTTGAGATATATGCACAGTTTATTGCTTACCCCGCAAGGGAACGGTGTGATCAGGTATAAGTAGGCTATGTATGTACGTATATATATATATATATATATGTGTAGTAAAAATAATACTTTTTAGGTCGAAATAAATGCAATATTGCTTCAGTAGAAATATTTGTTTTAATTTTCTCCACATGGTTATATCAACATTTCTTGAATATTTGTCATGGGTATAGTGGCATTTGGTGAGAAACTTTTTAAATGCGGAGAAAAAGTCTTAGTCGACTAACGTGGATGAGCATGACAAAATATTCAAAAACTGTAGAAAATTAAAATAAACGTACCTATTAAAGCCATGTTTTCTCCATCCGCTTCGGTGGCCGCATGGTCTAAGGCGCTACTCTCGCAGTAGACTAGACTGCTGATAACGGGAAGATTGAGGTTTGAATCTCGGTTGGGTGGACTGAGGGTGGTTTTTACAAAATGGTTTTCCACTCCCTCCACGCAAACGAATGCGGCTACATTTCCACTAAATGTAACCTTTAATATCCCTAAATCGTTAGCGTAATTAGTAGGTATACGTATAAACCCGAATCCCGATTTTCCCCTGTCATTGGCAGTCTAGTCTAACACGATAGTGACCCTTTAGAGTTTAGACCATGCGGCCACTGAAGCAGGTAATATTTCCTTTAATACAACAGAATTTACCTGTGAAGCAAAAACATAGCTTAGCAATGTTGCCAATATTTTCTTGCAAGAAAATTAATTTTTTTTCTCCAGGTTTTATAATAGCATTTCGTATTTTTTTTATTAAACTTTATAATTAAATCTGTATATGGAGGATTTATTTTTTTAAATTGAATTTTCATCGGTACAACAATGGCTAAGTATTATTGAAGTGCACATTGGGCACCGCTATTTCTAAATTATTGGGGGATGTGGGAAGGGATAGAACGAACTAATTTTTACTTTAATTTATAAAATACAGATAGAATTGTACCGCGTGAGTGACACGAATGTTACTTTAGCGAAATTAATTCTAGAAGTTATATAAATAAATAGGTTATCTAACTCATTTATGCATGTCTCCAAACGTGAATTTTTCATTTTTATGAATAAAATACTCCATTGTTTCTTTTACGGTAGTCAGAATTCCCCTTTAGATTATAGTGATTTCTCCTCCCTCTCACTAGCAAAAAATGTATAGCATTATTAAAATTAATACAATTGTTTAAAACGTGCAGTTTGGTTACCAAACAAAATCAATCTGCAGTTTTTTCCCCTTGATATTTCACAAAACCATGTGTTTTCCCTGGCTCTCCCAGTTTTCCAGATGGGTTTCAACCCCTTCCTTAGTTGTGAACCTACCTGGCGCTGTGTCGCGGACACTCTGGCTACTGGATGCCTGAGAGACACCGCTCGACTCGGTACTTGTCTGAGCGTCTTGCTGTTGACCTCTCAGACGGCGTCGCAATTTGGGCATGTCGAAAGGCAGGTCATGCAGATCCACCGACGTGGCGCTCCCTGACACAAGGAGAGGGGGTTTAAGATCAAAAACGGAGGTTTAAAAAAAAATACAGTTCAGTTTTTATTGGGAAAGAAGGGTCAAACTTATTTTAACAAAACATGGGTAAAGATTTTGTTGTTGTTGTTGTTGTAGGTAGAGTATTATTATTTTTTGTGTAGGCCTACATAATTTTATATCAAAACTATACTGAGCAACCATCTTAATATTTAAATTAAAATAAGCCGTAATATAATTGATATATTGTTTACACACTAGATCAATGATTTAAGTATGGATAGAAATGGTATGCTAACATTTCTATTTTTTTCGGAGTCTGTATATTCCGTTTACCCTAAAGATTCACAGTTTTGCCTTGACTGATTACATTATGTCCTCCTATTATGTGTCATGCTATAGTGTAAAACGTCAAGGTAAGCCTTTCAGGGTAAATGAAGTATAAATTTCTGTTAAGATTTCTAGACGGATATGCCTTAGGCGCTATAATTTCTATATAATTCATATGTACAAGAAAGTAAAAATAAGATAGCTATTTTAAAAGCAGACAACTCACTATCAGTTTTGTATGAAGTCAGAGGCTAAATAAAACGTCAATATAATATATTTTAAAGGTAATCAAGTTTTAACATACCCGAAGTGTCTTGCTGCAGCAATCGCCTTCTTCTCAATTTGGGCATGTCAAAGGGAAGATCTGAAAAGTCTGCACTTTGCTGACTGTTGCTCTCAACATTGCCACCTCCACTTTCGCCACTGCCTTGACCTATTCCAAGCTTCAAGAACGAGAAACCTTTGCAACCTTTATTTCCACCACGCGACTCTATCGAGATACCACTGTCAGATCCTTGGATCTCCACGTCTCCGGAAGAAGATGACTGCTGTTGAAGGGACAAGTTGATAATGTTCTTGTTCTGGGGTGTTCTTCTCTTTGGCTTAAGACCAAAAGCTTCTGGCCACGGGGTTTGGTCGAAAGAAATGTTGGTAGTGGGTGCTGTGGGAGAGTTTACAGCCGTATCGTTGTCTTCTGGAGAAGCTTTCTGAGAGTTGTTATTTCTGTTGTTATCAGACGTTTCAGAGACTGGCTCTTGAGAAGATTTGTCGGAGATTGGGGAGAGGATGTGAAGCTTGTTACCTTGATGTGGGAAGAACCTAGATCCTACACCGAGAGGTGTACCAACGGAATGGTGATGGTGATAGTGATGCAGGTGGTGCAAGTTGCCAACGTTTCCACTGTTACTTCCACAGCTACTGGCAGAGTCTGAACTATGCGAGCTCAAAGAACTGCTCCTATGACTCTCAGAGCTTGTGGTGCTTCTATTACCTTCGCTAGTGCTGCTGCGAATAGATTCCAAACTTCCTCCACTGCTACTGGTAGCCATACTTTCTGTGCTGGAGTATTTTGGCCTTACTCCACATCCACGATTTCCTGGTCTACCTTTGAACTCCAATATCGGGCCAGATTCGCGCCCCTGTAAATGTCTAGGTCTTCGTCCAAATTCTAGAACAGTTTGACCTCCCTCCCCATTTGCTTGTACGCTTGGCCTATCTTTGAACTTCAGAATAACTCCCCCATCACAAGCTTGTTCACAAACATTTGGTCTTCCTTTGAATTTCAAAATAGGGCCACTTCCATCTTGAAACACACTTTGAGGTCTTTCTTTGAACTCGGTAGATATTTCTTCACATTCAAATAAGCTTCGTGGTCGCCCTTTGAACTCCATGATGCGGTGATCAGGAGATTCTCTCGCACGAAGGGATTTCACAGGAAGACGCATGTCTTTGAGCCTTGGTATTGCAGGACTCGCTGACGAAGGAAGGTTAGGTGCACTCTTGATGCTATTCATGGGGAGAGTATCTCTAGTGCAACCATGGAATTTGGCTGGAAGAGGTGCAGTGGAAGGAGGGGAGGGCGAATATCCTCTTAAGGGGGAAGGAGCGGGCTTATTGTCTTCATTATCTTGTATCTCCAACCCGTCTAAATCTTGAGATAGAGTTGTGGTGCTACTAGCAGAGTCGGTTTGCAGCACTCGAGTAGGAACAGTCTTTGGCCTTTCTTTCAACTGCTTACCCCGGCTCAGGGTTACCTTCCTCCTATCTTTAGGTGTAGATACCCCGATACTAGAGCCTGGGTCCTGGGAAGAACCGGCTAGGACGGGTGTAACCAGATTGCTGGACGCCGTCGAGGAAGACATAAGAAGCTTGTTGCTGCCGTTTGCGAAAGTATGAAGGATAGGATGGTTTGTGACACGGTCCACGTCGTCGAGATCATCGTCCGAGCGGTTAACTTTACAGTCGAAGGCCGTCTCGTAGAGGTGCCTCTGTCGTCCGGTCATATCGATATACTCGTCAACCTCTTCTTCTATCTCTTCTCCTTCCTCAGGAATATCGTAGTCTATTGGAGGTTCCTCAGGATAAACCTAGAAGAAACGACATTTAGAGTTGAGAGTAGATAGTTAATTATGGGAGCATAGATTTTATCACTACCAGTTTTCCTTGTGTTTATATATATATAACACAAAGAAAACAACAATTTCACAGGCAGATTAATATTTTGATTGCAAATTGATCTGCCCGTGAAATCGGTGTTGCTTGTTTAAAAAGTTTAAAACACATTAATTATACACCATCATTAACATTAAAAATACTACATAAATATTAAATTGTTTAAATGTTTTTTCTGTACTTTAAGGTAAGGCATTAAATAATATTTGAAATATTTATTTAAATATAATATTAAAATTTTTGATGTAATAATGTAAATTATTGATCAGTTATATATATATATATATATGGGCCGATACAAAACTTTAAATAAGTTTATATGTGTGTGTGTTTGTGTGTGTGTTTAAATATATATATATATAAACACACACACAAACACACACACATATAAACTTATTTAAAGTTTTGTATCGGCCCACAACTATAATAATAATAAGCTCTTGCCCTCTTGACGGCCCTTGAACGGTAAGCTCTTGCTCTCTTGAAGGCCCTGGGATGGTAAGCTCTTGCTCTCTTGAAGGCCCTTGGACGGTAAGCTCTTGCCCTCTTGACGGTCCTTAGACGGTAAGCTCTTGCTCTCTTGAAGGCCCTGGGATGGTAAGCTCTTGCTCTCTTGAAGGCCCTGAGATCGTAAGTTCTTGCTATATTGAAGGCCCTGGGACGGTAGACTCTTGCTATCTTGAAGGCTCTGGGACGGTAAGCTCTTGCTGTCATGAATGCCCTAGGACGGTAGACTCTTGCTTTATTGAAGGCCCTTGGATGGTAGGCCTTAGCTCTTTTGAAGACCCTTGGATGGTAAGCTCCTGCTCTCTTCAAGGCCTTGGAATGGTAAGCTCTTGCTGTTGTGAAGGCCTTGGGTCTTTAGACTGACGATTTTGAACTTCTGTGATGAAATGGTCAAGACTCAACTGACGGGCAGCATTTTTCCTATTTCTATCTCTCTATAGAGTTCTTTGTAGCAAGCCAAAGAACTCTGGATCTCTCTGACAACTCTGGCGCTTCTATCCATGTTAGGGTCATTCTCTTTAATGATTCTAATTGCACTGTCAATGAGCTTAAAATATTCAGCAAATTGTTTTGTTGAAAGTTGTTTGATAGGCTCAACAGTCAGCAACATAGGGCTCTTCCTCTTAATCTTTTATGCCATTCTTCATTTCCAGAAGATCTTCATTGGTAAGTTCTGTTGAGTGGGATTGGAGCAATTCATTCACATTTGCCTGGTCCACTTCCTCAAATCCAACAGATCTATGTCAATGATATCATGTCTTGAATTAGAAAGCTCGTGTTCAGGATCAAAATCATGAGAAAGTCAGAAGCTTCAAGCTAAATATTTTTCCAACTCCCTTCATACAGGACTGTTTAGCTTTTGCCCATACATCTCCAATGTTGTCAATACCACCCCCCTAAATCCAAACTGTACAGTAAAGTTCATTTCCCTCACTGGAATGTGCGTGCACAGGGTGAATGCGAAATTACAGCTGATTATGCATTCATACAAATTTTAATCGCTTATAGCGAGGGATAATTGTATTTAATGGTCCCATTGTGCATTTTCAAATTTATTTTATTCATTCCAAACATTAGAATTAATACACACAAAACCAATTAAGAAACATTATATCTGATGCAGCTCAACTAAAAATTATGAAACACTGAAAATTAAAGTAGGTTTCCATACACCTTTGCCCTATATTTGTTACTAGCTATAAAACCACTAACTAGTTTTGAAATTTCAATTTTGTTGAGCCTCTCGAGGAATTTAGTCTACAGAAAGCTACTCACTAGAGTTATTTCCTGACGTTCTATCATTTCTCTTTCGTTCCTCTCGGATTTACGAACGGAAAATAAGTCTGCGGTTGGACACTAGCATAATTAACCTCTTTCGCGCTTTCCAGTCACGCATGCCTTTGGAATAATCCTCTTGATGTTCGTGGGTAACTAACAGTATCCGATATCTTCCAATGTTTTCAAAGTTGATCTTGAAGGAAATAACGTCCGTTAGTGGGTGGTTTTCACGACGTTTCAATTAATTATCCCGCTAGCTCATCCTGAAAGATTTTTAGTCCGTCAGACGGTGTAGTACTAAAATAAGTTGTAAAATACATATAGAAGCTGCTTGCATCGGATTAACCACTGTTTTATTATTTAAAAAAGGAATAAAAAACGTATGTGGTCGAAAAAGTGACTTTCTCAGCGTGAGATGTACAGCCACATGCAGCTTCTGCGTGAGCTAAGGGCAAATGAACCGAATGATTTCCAAATCTTCCATAGAACTAAAAATAAAAATCCTAGGCAAAGGTACAAATATATGAAAAGAATGCACACACAGCCTCTTGTCACACCACTGACTCAAGAACAGGAAATGATGGAACATCAGGAAAGAACGCTAGTGAGTGGCTTGCTTTTTATAGAAGTATGACAGGACTGGCTGTAAGGGATCGGTGTTTGGACAGGCATCATTCCTCCTAACCATTAACTTGCACTCTTTCCTGAAGGATTCACCGAAGGGGCTAACTGTAAGGATTCCGCGTTTAGACATGCGTCACCCGCTTGACCACTAACGTGTATTCTTTCCTTACGGATTAGCCTTTCCTCAAGTAATGAAAGCTAGTGAGTGGGGNTATGTAAACTTGGTGTGAACATTGTATCTTGCCTCAATAAGATCTTTACATTATCCAAAAGTTTTACTATATTATTTTGGGGGGGGGGGAGTAAACATGATACTCCTTACCCCCTCATTTGGGGGGTAAAATTTACCCCCGTACCCCCTCGATCCTGCGCCACTGATGGTGTAGCTCATCAGATGGGATCATGGTGTGAGCAGTAAAATTGATATCATTACTGTCCAGTGTAAACGGTACTCATATTCTAAT
Organism: Timema genevievae; assembly: GCA_902155825.1. NCBI lineage: Eukaryota > Metazoa > Arthropoda > Insecta > Phasmatodea > Timematidae > Timema > Timema genevievae. The sequence continues at coordinate 34,409 of CABFWO010000474.1, forward strand.
AAATGTAGGGCTAGTATGTGAGGGATATGATGACTGTGTTTAAGACAGGGTTGCCACTATTTTCTTACTACCAAATTCCCTGTGTTTTCCCGGTTTGACAGGTGAGTGGCGACCCTGTAAGAACATGTCGAATGATTTACTACAGTCTGCTTTAGTAAGGAAGAAACTATTTCGACAGCTATAAAATTACCGAAATAATTTTCATCTATTTACACATAAAATCCTGTGATATGAGCTATCAATTTCAATAGCTAACATAAATACACGCGAATGTAAAATGTTATCAATGTTGACCGCAAACAGATAAGTTTGTAATTTAAAAAAAAGTTCCTTTCTAACAGAACCTTATTCTGTTGTGTGAGGCAGTTCGTGTTTGTCCTCCCTCGGCTCCTTAAATGCCTCCTCGTCTTAGTGGGCCTGTTGTGGTGATGATGATGATGATATGAGGAATCTGATGTCGAATGTTAACTACCTGTTGTGCGAGGCAGTTGGTGTTTGTCCTCTCTCGACTCCCATGATGCCTCCTCCTCGTCTTCGCGGACCTCTTGTGATGGTGATGGTGGTGATGGTGATGATGGTGGTGATGGTGGGGGTGCTTGAGGTCTGGCTGCCCCTCCTCTTCTTCAACATCCTCGTCGTCCCCACATGTCCCCCCACCCGCGCAGGCGCACGGCAGGTGTTGGGCGCCTCTCAGCGTCCGGTGAGGAGGCATGAGAAGGGCGTCCCATTCCACGAGGCACTCTGCCAGCAGGGACCCGGGTTCACGGCACGGCAGATCATATTGGTGTTGAGCCTGATGGTCAGTTACCTGCAAGGCAATCAATGTGACGATTCATTTTATTGAGGCATTATAAGTTGTTAAGGTATTTTAGCAATTTTACAAGACCATATAAATTGTTTCAAAGGCTCCATCACCAATTTTTTAACTGTAAGGGTTTTAACTTCAGCTAGTGGAGTAGTTCTTCTACTGTATACTGCAGTGGCGTGGCGTTGAGTGTTTCCAAGGTTTCCAAGCTATTCCTGTGAATTATTCTCATCGCTTAGTAGAACACTTATTGACCAGAAGGTTTCAACGGAAATACATTCCAATGTGAGGCATCTAGAGCAACGTCTATGAACGTTTGGTCAAATGGGGCCCGAGGGATTTAGAACATATTAAATGTACAGATTTAAGACGTTTACTTATTCTGACAACACTCCACACCACGTCACTTTTGACACCACCTAAACACCTAACGTCTGGTATTGAATTTCTCACCTCCAGCTGCAGCCACGGAGGTAAAGACTCTCTTCCATCCCCACCTATAGAGTTCCTCTTAAGACATGCAACGTCAGACTCTGCGGATACTGGAGTCTCCAAACTCGCACTCTTCCTGTACGACCTACAACAGCCAAACGGAATGAGCAATATTACTAATACTACCAGGGTTTGTTATAACCTCACTCCAAAAGCTGTCATTAGACTCAGAGGCATGAAATATAAGCATTACCATAAAGTTCGCACAAAGAAAGATGTTTTGAACTTTATCTATTAATTTGGATCGTGGAGCGATCTCTACCAAACTAATTTACATATTGTTTTTACTTAGAAAAAAGCTTATAGACCAAAGATGTGATCATAATTTTTAAATTTTAAAAATATTCTAGGATAGAGCCACACTTATAAGAAACGACAATTTTTTCCGACCAAGCTTTTTTTTTAATAAAAATAATTTACTTCAAGGATTATCATATTATCAATCCTTACCAATTTTCAACAGGGAAGCCGATACATATGTAATCTAAGTTATTTGGTGAATGCATAGACGCTTATAAGCCATATTTTACCAATGTTATAAAAAAGTAGTTTAGCTCTTTAAAAAAATCAATCAAGAGCTTTAAATATGTAAAAAAACAAAACAAAAAAACACACACAAAACGTCTAAGCTTAGGTTGGGATTTACAACAATCCATGTGACTTGTAAAAAGTTGACGTAGGCGATTTTTTGCCCTCTACGGCTAGTTACAGTAAAACTTTCGATACGAATAAACCTCCTAAAGAAGGATAATTAAAGCTAAGGCATGTAAAGAGACATGGGCGAAGAATAAACAAAAGGAATTTAAAAAAAAGGACAAACGTAATAGAGATGTATTTACTATTATGGTCAGCATGAATGAAGGTATGTAAGGGCCTAATGACCTCATTGTGTCAACGGGCCTATTAACCCTAGTGATGATAGTGATAGTAATAATAATGATAATAATAACAATAATAATAACCTTCACCTCTCACTAACTATGAAAAGTATCAAACTTACCTTTAAGGTTCCACTATGGCTCAGCTTATGTAATAGGGTCATAGTGTAAGCCACCAAGGTAAGAATGCTACCTTTCAGGGTAGACGGAGTGTACCTGTGTTGGATTCCAGACGACGAGGCGGCACGCCTGGCGAATAGAGGCGACGTCTGCGTTCCCTCCTCAGCGTTATCCCTGAAGAGATCGCCGTAATAGTAGGGCGAAGGGTTCCTACGGACAGGTCCCGCGACCTGCACCCGATCCTGGTCCCCGACAAGATTCTCGACAGCCGCAAGTTCCTCCTCCTCGTCAGGATGACTAAGGGTGACCCTGCCGTCAATGTGGATTATAGTGACACAGTTGACAGCGACCGATGGGGCATCGTCCAAAGGAAGACCAACGTCCTCGTACACACCATCATCTTGCTCGTCTGGCGTCTTGACTTCCGCGGACGAGCCATCTGGGGAAAGTGATTGTTATTCAATACATTTTCACACGGTTAATGTAAGAGAGATTTAAAAAAGTTGGGAACACTTCCCGATAATTATATTTATATCTTAGATAAAGACGGAGGAACCAGATAAAAAAATAGTTTCGGGGTTCAAATAGGAACTGGGGGGGNNGGGGGGAGAGGTGTGTAGTAGAAAGCTCCCTGAGAATGTTTGCACCCTGGGTGCCTCAGTCTAGAGGCAAACATAATATTGAACACCTGATTAATAGTTTGAGATAGTTTTAATAAGATTAAATATATAATTATTAATTAGGGTAGTAAACGTCAGTAAAGAAAGTTAAAGTAACTAAAATAAAGAATAAAATAAAGGGTACTTTCAAACTTAAATGGAAATTTTTGAGATATTTAATTTTTTTTTAGGGTTTTAAAACTAACAATTTGATATAGAAGTATACCTAGACATACTCTCCAGGTTTATTATTTTCAATGTGTACTTGTCCCAGTTCCTGGCTGCTCGGGAGGTTTATTAATCCTCTGAGATCTGAATCAATGTATCTATTTTTCTCTAAATGTATGAAATAATAGATTTAAAAAGCATAAAACTTAAAAATTAATAAATATTTAATTTTGATGAGTTGGTATATATTAATAAATTATTTCAAACTTTTGTAGATTAATTCACGATAGGTTAATTTGTGGTTGTGTTATGTAAGTTTGCCGATGCCGTAATCTCAAACAATATTCAAAACTAAATTATTGTATTAACACGGCATTAAAGTATATTAAAATGAAGACAATTTTATAGCTTTGGAAACTTGAGGTGTGTTTGATTATTTTGTATAGTCTGATAAGACTTTCAATTTTTTTTTCAATGTGGTCTTACATAATGTCGTAGAAATATTTAGGATACGCATTAAACGTAAGACATTGGGTGAATAGTTCTTAAAATTAAGCTTAATCATATATGCATAATTTTATCATTCACTTTATTACTCCTAAAAACTTTGTTGCAAGGAAATTTATACACTTTAAATATTCCCTGTTTGATATTTTAAAAATAAAAATGGGCAGATTTTTAAAAAGAAGATCGTTCAGTTAAAATAAAAACAGGTAATTGAGATTTTAAAGAAAATTATATATTATTTTATCTCCATATTATCTTGATATTTTAAAGATTGTAGTGATATGTATCAACATAATTTTATAACGAGTATTTTAACAGTACTATATTGCAACAAAATATGTTACCATTTTTCAAAATCTGTCCAAAATGACTAAATATTAATGTGGAAACAAATCTCATTTTCTGAAACGCACTCTTACGAAGAAAGCAAACAGCACAATCAGAATTATTCTTTGAGCTTACAAAATGAAACTTTGGGCAATAGCCTCTCTAGAATACATAATATTTCTCACGAAAAAAAAAGGATAGCAAAAACTCCTTTTTGTATCATATATGAATCTGCACTGCTATTGTTAATATTTTCTTTTGTAAAAATAGACCCAGATATCCTGATAAAAAAAAGAGGCAAATAATAAAACGGGGAGGAGGTGGTGGGATTTATTTTCTAGAGAACAAAGAAGAGAAAAGATATAGAATAGGTTCGAAAAGAAAATCAAGAATGTCCAGGACAAAGCCATGGATAAGGGAGGGATTTACAAGGATATTTTGGAGATAAAGGTTTTGAAACTCGATACTTTCGTGCAAAAACCAAATAAGTCATTGAGTAAATTTTGATTAAACTTTAAAATTGATCATAAATTGTAATTACACAAAAGAAACAGGCACATTTGTTTTTGAAGGGTTTGAGAAATATTTGTTACAACAATATTTCTTCTTATGATGACTTTTTGAATAATTTAAATATATTTTATTATTATTATTTAGCACCACGTCTTACTACCCGTCCGGGTTATACTTTTAAGTACTAATTACACTAATGGATTAAGAATTGGGAAGGTTGAATTTAGAGGAAGTGAACCCACATTTCCGTGGAGGGAGAGTGGAAAACCATTTAGGAAAAACCACCTCCAGTTCACCCAACCGAGATTCGAACCACGATCTCCCCGTCCTCGGCAGCCGATCTCAACACGACTAGCGCGTTAGCCAACTACGCCACCGAGGCGGGTAATTTAAATATATAGTTGATTTAATAGTTACTGGGCCATATTTAAAATTCAAAAATTTTCTACATTTTCTTAGAAAAAAATTTGCTCTACAGCTGCAGAACACTTCCATTGGCACAACAATTCATCAAACAATATCTAGTAATTTTTAGAACCTTCAGATATGAACAAATAATTAGAAAAATAAGCTTAAGATACCCACTCCCTTCAAACCATTGACTGTATCTCCAATTATACTACGCGCAACGCTCATCAACAATGTTTATTTAATCACCGTATCCTACTACGTTATTAGCGCATTAATGATAGTTACTCTAATGGGGATAAGTAAGGAAGCATCATAGAGGTAATATACCCGCATTTTCGTGGAAGGTGAGTGGGAAAATATTTAGCAAAAACCACCCTCAGTAGACCCGACCAGGATTCAAACCCAGATCTCCCTGTCATATACAGGCCAGCCTAACACGAGAGTGACGCCTTAGACCATTCGGTCACTGAAGCGAGTGGTGTTTTGTGCAAGTGCGGCTGAGATTTAACGACGCAACCATATAAAGGTCCAAAATCGCTTGCGACGGTCGGGTGATTATAGCTCTGGGGAATCTTGAGGCAACATTGTATTAATTCATTGAAGTACATATTTGTCTTCGGCGGTTATTACGATTTATCTCCAAACTGTTTTAATCCGTGATACCCGCTTCGGTGGCCGCGTGGTCTAGCGTGCTACTCTCGTGTTGGACTAGACTGCCAAAGACTGGGTGATCAGGGTTCAATCCCGGTCGGGTTAATTGAGGGTGGTTTTCCACTCTCTTTACACGGAAATGCGGGTGCACCTCCTCTCAATTAAACCTTCCTAATCCCTAAACAATGAGTGTAATTAGTACATATAGCCCTAACGGTCAGTAAGACACTGTGCCAAAACATTTTTCGTGATCTAGTTTTTACCATCCATCTGGGCTATACGCACAATCACACAATTAGAGGAGGAATGAGGAAGGTAGATTTTAAAATAAATGTACCAGCACTTGCGTAAGGGAAGAGTGGGAAACCATTTAGGAAAACAACACTTCAACACACCACGACAGAGATTTGAACCCTGACCTCATCACTGTAAAATAAGTCTAGGCGAGACTGACGCCTTTATACACGCTCCTAATAAAAATGCGAGTTATTTAAAAAAACTTGGTCACAAATTAAAGTAGACCGTACCCGCTTCGGAGGTTACGTAGTTTAAGGTGGGAGTGTGATGAACGTGAGAAAAGATAAGTGTTTTTGGAGTTTTAATATCAAAAATTGTTTTTACTCAAAATAGATTTTAAAAATTCACAGTACAGAGTTTAATTTTCTTCGCATGGTAATATTAACATTATTATTATTATTATTATTATTATTATTATTATTATTATTATTATTATTATTAGCACCACGTCTTACTACCCGTTTGGGTTATACGCACTTACGCTAATGTGTAATGGTAGGGTGATTGTGAGATGAAATGGAGGACCTACAGTTTAACGTGGGATCCGAACCACGGTGGTAGGTCTGGCAATCCTCACATTTACAAGCTGTGATTAATACACGTCTTGACAGAGGTGAAGGAAGGGTTTGTCAATCAGATAAATCTGTGCCGGGACCAAGGATTGAACCCCGAACCCTCAGCACAGAAGTCCGACACCTTACCCCTAGACCGCCAGGTCATCTAATATTATCAGTTGTATATCTGTCAAGGGCGTCATAGAAGTTAATAACAACCTTTTCTCTTCATTTAATTTTTTTTTTCATCTAACGCCACTGTGCTCTTGACAGATGTTCAACAACTGTTAATATCACCCTGTGAAGAAAATTAAACTCTTGTGTTTCTACAGGAGGAATATTTAATTGATTTAAAAAAAAAGATCTGATGTAAACACTGCAAAAACACTGCTCTTTTCTCGTGTCTCTTACACTTCCACCTTAAGGCTCTACTTTCACAATACTGCCGATGACGGCGAGATCAGGGTTCGAATCATAGTAGGGTGTACTGGGGGTGGTTTTTGCTAAATAGTTTCCTACTCTCCTTCCATGTAAACGCAGGTACAATTACTCTAAATTCAACCTTCAATACCTAACACATTAGCGTATTTAATATATAGGCGCGGCGTTAAAAAAAAAAGAACCTAATAATTATCTGAAATAATATATCATACTGTACCTGATATTTACATTTTTGGGTTTTGGAAGAATCAGGCCTATTTCACGTAACCTCATAACATTGAAAATAGAACACCGCGGCGTTTGTAATCAATCAAAGCTTGTCAAGGGAACCTCGAATCAGATTAAATCTTCCCACAAAACCCGGGGCGAACAATACCATTTCCACGCGAGGGGTGGGGGGGTGTATTATTAGGAATCATTGTCATGTGAAAACAACATTTATAATCTCCTGATACGACCAAATTCGTAAATAGCAGATTTTTTTAAAAATGACAAGCTAGTGAATGAACGCGTAGGTAAACTATAATATCATGTCGAAGTGGAAATAAACGTTATCCTAAAATAAATGGTGTGGTGAAACTCGCAGACTTTCTCGCTCCTTTGTCTAAATTATAGCTTGTAAGATATGTACAAATTAAATAATATACATTGTTGCAGAAATACATAGAGGGAAAAGTAAAATCTCTGTTCACCAAGAAGTATACCACCCGGTCAATTTCCCAGACCTTAATTTTAAGAAAATATACTACACAATAGATAAGAAACTATTGGTTTTGACCGCATGGTCTAAGGCATCACTTTCTTAGGAGACTAGACTGCCAATGACGGTGAGATCAAGGTTCGAATATAGGTCGGGTGTAATGAGGGTGGATTCACTTCCTAGAGATATAACCTTCCTAAACTCTAAAACCATTAGTGTAATTAGTACATAAGCGTATAACCCGAAGGGGTAGTAAGACGTGCTGCTTAAAAATCCTGAATGGTAACAAACTTAGCTCACATGGTTTCATTATGGAGTAGCTTATATAATAGGGCCTTACTTAGTGTATTTAAGGCTGTTACATGGGGAGGGCGTTTTATGCGTTTGGAAATCCCGCATTTTTGAAGAAGTGGTTCTATATTTTTAAATATGGTTTTCACCAAATTGTAGGTGAAAGCTATCAACAGGTCCCTATCTGAATATAAAGTTTAAATTTTAAGTTTAAATTTAAAAAAATTCAGCTACGCTTTACGCGAATATTTGTACCTCTGAGATTAAAGTAAAACGACAGAGACCTAGGACTAGCCATCCTCTATCAAATACAATCATTTTTTGATAGGGTCACAACAGAAAATTTTAAGCAAATGCGGGATTGTTTTTTAAAGGTTTTATATAAGCTACCAGACTTTTTTAAACTTTAAATTAAAGTTTAAACTCTTTAACTGGTCAAAAATTAAGCATAAATTTGGTTGAAAACCATTTTAAGAAATGTCAAACCACTTCGTAAATAATCCAGAATTTCGAAACAGCTGCGACGCTTTCAGTGCTCCCCCATGTAACACCCTTAAAATAACAAACTTTCAGGGTAAATCACAAGTGGATGATTTAAATGGCAGATCTAATACATGTATATTTTTTTAGCACCACATCTTACTCCCTGATAAGGATATATACATTTGTAATAATTATGTTATTGAGTCAGGGATGAGCTAGGTTGAATCTAGATGAAGTGTACCCGCATTTACGTTGAGGAAGAGGAGACAGCCATTTAGAAAAAAACACCGTATACCCGACTGGTATTCGAACTTCAATCTATCTGTAATCGGCGGTCTAGTCTGTTAGGAAAGTTATGACTTAGACCATGCAGCCACCGAAACAGGTCTAAGATGATTTGATTATATGTTGTGAGAGTAACTTGATTTATAAGCTTGGGATGAAATACTTTAATACTGTTTGCAATATAACATTTTATAAACTATATTTAACACCCAAAGTTACATAGTTATACAACACTTTTTTTTACCCGCAATTTTTTAAAATATTCGAAAGTCAATTCGGCTTCGGGAATAATTCATATTTTGATTCGGCTTTGCTTTAGAATTGAAAAGGTATACTTCGCACATCCCTAAATACTACACTAAACACTACAACTACCACTACACTAGCACTCAAACAATACTCAGCCTCGTTCTTAGGCTAGAAATGAATTATAATTTTATTGGAAAGCCTCAATTTTTTTCCTTAAGCTTAAAAATACGCAATTTTTGTAAACAAGCTACAAGTGAGAGAAAATTCTAAGTTCTTAGTATCGATTGAACCATAAAATTAAGAGTAAAAAATAATAATACGATAAGCAAAGTAGTTAAGGGTAAATAATGAGTTTTGTATAGTTAAAAGAGAGTTTTTATTGGCCAGTCAGAGGGTAAACTCCCATAAGTGTCTATAAAACCTCATATAAAAACCTATTTGAGCTTGAAAAACCTCCATTACTTCACTCCCCCCCTCCCTCCATTCCCCATTCTGTGGCAAGCCAGTCAAAACTAGCTAAAAAAAACCCCTTTTCTCGGGGTCCATTGTGACGTAATCAGCTCTGCCCTCTAAACAAATTATGTGACAGTCGACCCGACGACACATCTCGTCAACGGCATAACAAGTCACATCCTAATGGGTGAAACCTTTCCCACACTTGGCTCTCAACCAGACAAATTAGAGCCTCCATTCAAACTAGGAACTGCGACGCCAGCGCTTCCCCTGGGTTGGACAAGGAACTAACACACCCAAGCTAGTACATCAATGGTCCGACGATACTTGGAACAGGTATGTGCTAATTACTATTAAGCAGTAAAACTAATTATGTGGGCTGTTTAATTTTTAAACAAAATTATAGTTTTATGTTTGTTCCACGAACTCATGTAATTCTTAGAAATTAATTTAACTATCATAATAATATTATTATTGATTTTATCATTCAGAATACATTTAATGGATGCTTTTACCCGCTTCGGTGGCCACGTGGTCTAAGTTGCTACTCTCGCAGTAGAATAGACTGCCAATGTCGGGGAGATCATGGTTCAAAACTCGATCGGGTGTACTGAGGGTTGTGTTTCCAAAATAGTTTTGTACTCTCCCTTCACGCAAATGTGGTAACTTCATCTAAATGTAGCTTTCCATAAAACCATTAGAGTAAATAGTATGTATGTATATAACCCGAACGGGTAGTAAGACGCGGTGCTGAAAAAAAAATGCTTTTCTTGAATGTGTAGGTTTTTTGTATACATCCTACTACGGGCTATACGTATATTTGGATAGGGTTGAGGAAGGTGTGATTCAGATGAAATGTACCAGAATTTGCGTAGAGAGAGAGTGACTAATAATTTAGGGAAAACCATCCTCAGGGCATACGAATGGAATTCGAAGCACGATATTCCCATGATCAATATTGAATAATATATGGGGAGTAAAACCTTAAGGCGATTGGCCCTTTTCATTTGGCGTGGAAATGCAGAGCCTTGGGAAAAAAAACATATCTTCAAGAATTTTTATTTTTTTACAATTCTCTTTTCAGAAACGGTTTGTTCAAGGATAGAAGCATGTTGATTAAGTTATACTTTTTATACACACACCTCCTCTATAATTTTGACAGTGATAAAATATCAATAATGTTAACATTTATCAATAGAAAACTGCTGGCTTCATAACAAAATATAAGAAAGTGTAACAATTAATAAACATCAATACATTATCTTAGAATGGGTGTTGAAAATATTAACATAAAAATTTCACTCGTTCTCGAGAAAACTGATATTTCCAAACGTATGATTTTTCTGCAAGACCTGTCCGTGATTCATCTGTTCTTGTTTGCGCGGAAGGATAAATAGGTTTGTGACTTTCACTCGACAGGGCCAAGGGACTTAAGCCATTCAACCACCGAAGAGTGTCAGCTGCTATTTAGTTACATTTAATGAATTTTGCCAATGTTGGTTAGTCTTCATGTGTATTTTAATTTCTAAAGTGTTAATTATTGTACTATCTTAGGTTTAAAGATCAAATGATGACCGATAAGAGAAGAGTGTCTTTCATTCCTTTGTCCAGAGAAAAACGTCAAGTTGATGTCGGCAGTGGACGAATGGTTCAAAGAACACTATAAAGAGTCACCAGACACTCATAGTTTCATAGTCTAGCGAGGGTTTTATTACTATTTTTATGAGTTGTTATTTTAAGTGTTGAACAAACACACAGTTGCTTTGATTAGCCTTATGGTCACCGAAGTAATCAATTTTAATGTAACCGGCCTCAGTGGCCGAACGGTCAAAGTGCCACTCTCCCGTTGGACTGGTCTGCTAATGACAGGAAGACCGGGGTTCAAATCCCTGTTGGATATACAGAGGGTGGTTTATCCTAAATAGTTTCCCACTATACTTCCACGCAATTGAGAGAATATTACCTATAAAATGTTTCCTTTTTAATCCATACCCCAGTGGAATAATTAGCATAGGCCCATAATGCGTACAGCCAGAACTGGTTGTAAAATGAGGTGATTATTAATAATAATAATTTTAATGTGACCCACTTTGGTGGCTACATGGTCCATGACGTAGCTCTCGAAAAAAAGACTAGACCGCCAAAGACGAGGAGATCTGAGTTTGAGTCCCGGTCGAGTGTACTGAGTTTCTTCCCCCTAAAGGTTTTCCCCACTATACCCTACACAAATGCGGATGCATTTCCTTTAAATTCAGCCTTTATCATTTATAGCACACTATTATAACTAATATATGTGTATACAACCTAAATGCGTAGTAAGCTGCGGTTATAAAAAAGTCTGAAAAAAGTACCTCACATTGGTAAGCACGTGGTCTAAATGTCAAGCTCACCTTATCTGATATATCAATGACGGGGAGGTATGAGTTCGAATTCTAGCCAGGTGTTCTGAGGTGTTTTTTTCTTCATAATTTCCACTATTGCCCCCCCTCACCTCGCCCCACGAATGTGCGGGTACATAGGGCCGTCCATTAGGCGAACCTACACGCTCACCATGGGCGCAAAGCTCCTATAAGCGCATTCCAACAAAATGTAATTCTTTTAGTATTTAAAAAATATTTATTTAAAATAGATAAGCTAATAAATATTTATAAAAAATAAATAGAATTTAAATATTGTATCTAATGTAAAGAATATATTAAAAAAAATTGTCTAACAACATAATCACTTTAATAATTTTATGATATTCGGGGTCACTTTGTCAGCAAATTGAACTTTGATACATAACTAAAATCACCCTAAAATATTAAGAGAATAGGAAGAGAAGAAGGGATACTAATTTTGCACACATCGATTAAGGAGTTGCCTTTCATTTTTAATTTATTCATCCTTTTTTTATTTACTTTTTATTTGACCGGTATTTTTGCACCTTATTATTACTATTATTATTATTATTATTATTATTATTATTATTATTATTATTATTATTATTATTATTATTATTATTATTATTTTTCAGGGTGTCCGGTTTATTTATATTATACGGAATACATCTAGGGCGCAAATTTGAAGTCTCGCCTAGAGCGCATGAAACCCTTGCGCCGGTCCTACCAGGTCATTTAATTGATCTCCTACCTTACTCTTCCCTAGCACATTTTCATAATTAATATATTATCTATATGTGTGTGTGTGGATCGAAAGGGTAGTGAGATACAGTGAATGTTTTTGTTTTTATAATGAATTCAAATACAATAAATAAAACCGGGGAAGTATGTTAAAACGACAATTGATGTTTTGAGAACAAAAATTAATTTGGGAACGATAGAAAATAATAACTATTTGGCTTTAATAACAATAACAATAATAATAATAATAATAATAATAATAATAATAATAATAAATGTTGAGACTATTAGATCGGAAATGCTGGGCATTTAATTTTCTTCCCATTTTCTAGTGGGTTTAATTTAAGATGAAACAGATTTTTTTTTAACGAATTCCATATTACTAAAGATATTTAAGTTGATGTTTTCTTGATTTGCTCAGAGTTTTTTATACTAAAGTATGTTTGATTAAAAAAAATGTAGTTATTGAGAAGGCCTTAATTTTTTAAACCTTAAGGATTTTAAATTTTGTTTATTAACGTGCGAGATATGCGCTTATTTACCGTCAACAAGATTTAAATGCTGATTCCGTGTCAGAGCGCCGTGTCGTTAGACTATGTGCGCCATTCGACTCTGAATAGTCAACACTGCAGATTGTATAAGAGTTTAAATAATGGCAGAGTTAAATTCAACCCCAGCCCCCCATTCACCCAAAACCACATGCCATTACCAACCCCCCCTAAGCATCTGTCGAGGACAATGTGACGTTCGAAAAACCGCAAAATGAATCTCCACAGATCTATACAGCTAAAATGTCTAATTTATTATATGAATGGTTAGTTAGAGTCTGTGATGAGAAAAACCTTTTTATGAAATCAAAATAAGTCAGTTAGCTTAAAAATAAATTTTATAATTAGTTTTTATAGCAAAATCCTGGTTTATAGCTTAATTTTACATTTGAAATCATCAAAGGTGTAAACACTTTTTTTAACAGTCTAAAATGAAATAAGTATGAGTAAAGTACATGCAATTAGAGATATTATTGGCTTACAAACAATTTTAATAATACTTTTTGATCATTCTAAATGTTATTTCCAGTGGCGTTATGTGGAGGATTGCCAGGGTTAGCAAAGATTGTTAAAACTGTAAGCTGTATCTTAAGTTCTTTCTCACTCAGTCCTCATTTAACCAATTATATATATAATATTCTTTAAATATTAAATCAAATGGGAAATGTATTTCTGTTGATACCTGGCCAATGAATGTTATTCTGATTGTTGATAACATAACACAGGTATAATAATATTTAGCACCGTGTCTTACTACACGTTCGTGTTATACGCTTAAGTACTAATTACGCTAATGGGTTAAGAATTGGGAAGGTTGAATTTAGTGGAAGGGAAACTGCATTTAAGTGGAGGGAGAGTGGAAAACAATTTATGAAAAAAGTTCACCCGAGCCAGATTCGAACCTCGATCTCCCCATCCTCAGCAGTCTAGCTCAACACGAAACAAGCGCGTTAGCTAGCTACGCCACCAAGCCGGTTATCACAGGTTTAGTTTAGACTGATTCTGCTTATCTAATACACTACTTACTGATGCTTATTTAAACAAGCTATTGCTACAACATAATACTCTTGTTTAAAAAAAAAATTGTACGTAGCACCACACAGACTCTCTCTTTCTTTTATCCTAAAATATAGACATTTACTAAAAACTCGTGAGATTTGTGAAAGGAAATAATATATATGGTTGCAGAAACATCCCATAAAAGAGCATAACATGAAATATACATGGTTGCAGAAACACCACATAAAAGAGCATAAAGTGAAATAATATACATGGTTGCAGAAATATCCCATAAGAGAGCATACCATGAAATAATAGCCATGGTTGCAGAAACACCCCATAAAAGAGCATAAATTAAAATAATATACACTGTCGCAGAAAAAAAAATTGATAAGAGAGAAACAACTCTGTCCACCAAAGAGCATATATTTCTTACAGCTAAGAAAATATTGTTTTTATAAAAATATATTTAATATAGAAGATTTTTAATTTTAATAGTACTACAACTTTACAACTATTAGTTATTTCGTATCTCAAACAGTTGCGGAGATATGATCAATATTAGGTACAGTATCCTCAAAGTAATTTTCATGGGAAAATTATAGTAAAAATTTTGTTTGTAATTCCAAACATTGTCTAGATATAAAATGTAATTACAATTCTTAGAGCGGATTTTGAGTAAATCGATTTTTTCTATTTTTCTTTCACTAAACTACACCTAATTTAGGGTTGGATAATTAATTTAAAAAACCCTCCTCGGGAGAACATCCTAAATACCAAGTTTCAGCCTGATCGGTAACATGGTTTCAGTTCCAGGCCGAGATACAGATACACAGACGGAATCGCGAAAAAAAAACTATTTTTTTTTCGGTTTCGTCAACATTTATCAAAATCTCGAATTCGATTTATTTGACAATCACAATATTTCTTTCTCCAAAAAGGGGTCGAGCGAAAGAAACTAAAAAAGAAGTATTCAGTTTCCGCTCCCACTGTTCCATGGCAAGAAGTAAGTAGTTCTCAAATCTCATTTCCTCGTTCCAATCCCTCTTGCCACAAAACAAACCAATACCTGAATGTCTACAAAGTCTTACCCCGTCTCCTTCTCTGTGTGTATTATTAGCATACAGACGAGTGAGGGAGTGACAACTCCTTGTTCGTTCAAAACTAGGGGGAGGGGGAGGGCGTGGTTCTTCCTTCCTGTATTCTGATTGTACAAGTGGCGCACTGTGGGGGATAACATAGGGATTGAAACATGTAACAAGAGTAAATATCACCTGCAGGGTTGATCTTAGTGAGCTTTACAAGAGAGACCAGTCCTCAGACCCTAAAATATGTTGAACAATTTTTCTAAAATCCAGTAAAGTTCTCAAAAATAACTAAAGTCCGTTCAGCGTAGGAATTGTTTTCTGAAAGGCCTTTTTACCTACCAGAAATCTATTATATAGTAGGATATTGGTAGGAAGAAAGACCTTTCAGAGAGTAATTTCTACCGTGAATGGAGTTTAGGCTCTATATATATACCCATAAATACACAAACACATATATATATATGTATATAGTAAAAGAATGCTATATTCTTCTTATGAAAATATTTATTACTTTAATGTCTATAGTGATATTAACATATTTATGAAAAATGCATGTACTATTTTAATGTATATGCTATTATTAATATATTTATTAATTTATATTAATAAATTAATATTAGTATATTATGTATGAATTGAAGTATTTTATGAATTTTAATTGATATATTACTACCAATATATCAATTGAAAATTTTATAACCGGCTTACATATTAAAAAATTGTATTTTAACTATTTTTTATTATATTTTAGATCACTCATAAGATCCACCAAAAATAGATATTTTAAAATTATTGGTGATTTCAAACACAATTATTTTAAAGTATATACCCTGTTTTTATATTGTAGTTAATATGTAAAGGTGTGCTCTCATTAACACATGTGTCCACGGAACTCAATGTTACGTTAAAAAAAATTAATCTGCTTTAGCTTTGTTGGTAGAACATCCGTTAACTAAGCTAAGGGTCATGTGATAGATTTCCGGCATAGTCTAAATACTTATTATTAGTTAAATTAGAGATTCATCTTTCACACTGATGAAATAACGGTCGCGAGAACGATTGTTGTGTCTGTTCTAGATTTAAGTTAGTTTTTAAGTCATGTGCTGATAGAATCAGTCGTTTCAGAAAGTGTAGGTTGAATATCCTAAAATTTCCCCCCCATTTACCATTTATTGACATAATTTGCCGCAAACACTAAAACCATATAATGCGCAACATGGTTCACAGCTGGGACTGTGTGTACAAGGTTTGACAGAAATATGCTAATTAGTTCTAAATTTAAAGCGGGTACGCTACCAACACAAAGCACGCTCATTTTTTCCTCTGGGAAAAGTAAAAAAATAAAAAAAAGTTTTTTAAAATTACGCTAACTATGCAGGCGATGGCATTAAATTGTAGGTTTTGTCAAAGAGAATATCTGCTTCAATTCAGATATATGCTTTCCAACTGTTTAAAAATGTAGTATATTTATTTAAACGAAGAGTCGAGTTCCCAGACACTTAATTTTTTTTTCACTCAGTTAATGATTAGAAAGGCAAGACTGATTTAAAATATATTCAGCATTAACTTTCATAAAAATAAAATTCAAAATCAAATCATAAATACAAATAGACTTGAAAAATAGATATACAAAAATATGGATTCAATTCAGACCAGTAACAAAAAACAAGAAATAAAGACGAAACGAATAGGCTATCTTATTTAGCTAAACCTAAGGTTTAGCGGAAATAAAAATAAATTATGAAAATAATGCTATATATGTATAAAGGCTCGGATTAGTGGATGAGCGGTTTAAATGGCAAGCCTATTTGTTAGGATTTCAAGCGACGGTAAGGTTGGGGTTAGAATCTCAACAGGGTGTACAAGGGTGAGTTTTACTAAATAGTAAATTGTTTACCAGACTCCTTCCATAATAATTCAAATACATTTTCTCTATTACCGTCCTTATCCTTACCACATTAGTATATAGCCCAAACGGGTAGTGAGATGTGGTAAAAAAAAAGAGTAAAAAGATCTACAAATTTAAATTGCTTTACTCAGTAACTATTCCTTGTTTTATAATTTATATTTTTGTAAATCCCCACAGCACAACACATTCGCGATCAACCATTTGTCGACATGTGTTATACAGGATATATTTTAATTGGTGTCAAATACTCTAGGGGCGTATTCTCATCCACCAAACAATAAGAAAAGTTCACATACACATGTGTCTAAACACGCTTAGTTTTAGAGGTAGGAGGATTTATTTATTCAATTAATAAGCAATCCGACAGAAAAAAGTAGCTCAATTAAACTAGACAAAGTTTAGCTGAAACAAACAAAAACACATTTCATAACAACAATTGTTCAAAATGGTGTCCTGCATTCGATGTATCCTCTTAGCCTGCATTCCATTAAATACACCTGATATGTTACGTATTTGCTAATATCCATTTACAATAAGGTCTCTTAAATCTCAACATCAGCCACAGTAGTTGCATCACCAATGAAATTTAAATGCCCTCAGAGATTAAAATCCATTGGGTTCAAATCTGGTGATCGAACAGATCTTTCAATGAATCCCCCAAGACCAGTCATTATTTGAGGAAAACTTTTAATAAACCTAAAACTAGGCGTTTCCCATGTTTATATTAATTTTTATCAGTGTTTAGTGGGTGGGAATATAGCCCTATAATATTTGACAGCAATTAAAATACATCCTGTATAGCAACTTCACTCATTGAAAACCAGATACATATTTGAATTATTATTTCATAGCTTTGACGCCCTCGGACCTTGCACGGAATAATAGACTATGTAATGAAACTGTTTGGATCTAAGTCTCTTATAATTGTAACTGGAGGTTATATACTTTTTCCACCAAGAAGATTGTGCTTCTCGAGTTGATCCCAAAGTAACTTTTACTGTAACAGGGTCAGTTGATGGAGGACTCATAATTGGAAACTAGATTTCCACCATTTTGTTAACAGGCGTAACAAGAGGACACCTGAGTTACCTCGAGAGTATCTAACTAGAGTCACGATTTAAAGACGCAAAGTAAAGTAAATCTAAAAACCTTGTTACAAGAGTAACGGTTGCCACTTTTTTAAAAAAATACAAAATTCCAATGTTTTTCCAGGTTGTTCAGAAGCGATATTAACTCTTTCAGCTAATTTAGAGAGAAGTATAGAGGATTTAAATTTAATTTTTTACAAAATTGACCTGTATCACATTATGTTATTAGTGTCTAGAACAGAATAGTTTGACTTTGATGGGTAAATTTATGCAATTGATAGGCACTATTATGTTTCTGGGTAAAAAAAATGGGTGATGGGTTTAGAAATGTTTTCAAATCAACGTGCTTAGTTTTTCAACTAACTTTTTCTTCCATGCATGGTGAAGACTATTTAAAGATTGTGGTTAAATGTTCCAAATTAACAAATATTCCAGTTTTTTTAGTGAAATTCCCCATATTATCCCTTGTTTTCCCATACACAAAAAAAATCCCGGTGTTTTCCCGGTTTTCAAGGCGCGTGGTATACCTAAATATAAATATCAGATCTATTTTAAATATTAATACTTGACTATCCATAGTTTACGTTGATCTGTGAATGTATTGATGTTATGATGATTGACGATCCTAGATAGCTCAGTGGTAAAGAGCACCAAAGTGCTTAACTATATTCGTCACGTTAGTTTCTCGTGACCATGTATAGTGTAAAAAAAAACCTTTGGCTATGCATATTAATGGCCTGTCCGGAGTTTAGAGATTGCTTTATTCAAGTGCGAGCACTTTAAATTGTCCGTTGACCCTTGACACGTCATGAATAATAAATATACCAGTTATCCCAGTAATGGGCATTTTGAACTTCAACTACTTTGAAAATTTTGTCTTTCTTGTATATATAGTTAGTTATTAATTAGTAAATTGTAATGATTCCATACTTTTTTATATCACTTTTTATAACTATTCAGTATAATTTTTTCTAATCTTTTTATTGTTTATAAAAATTAAGTCATACAATAAGTTGTGTAGTAAAATAATTAATTTAAGCCGACCATAAACCATTCCTTTAGTAATACAGAACCACTTCGGTGACCTCATGGTCTAAGGCGTCACTCTCTAAATAGACTGACCTGCCGATGACGGGGAGATTGGGGTTCAAAGTCCGCTCATGTGTATTCAGGGTACTTTTCCATAGATGCTTTCCCCCTTTCTCTCCATGCAAATGAGAGTACACTTACTCTAAATTCAACATCCCTCACCCTTAACACATCAGCGTAATAAAGTATGTATGCGTATAGATGCGTTGCTAAAAAAAATGTTCTTTAACGTGTAGTAATGTTATCACCTAGAATTTTGACGTAGATATGGTACTTTCTTTTCCCAAGTCGCTGTAATATCAACAGTAACGAGGTTTCAGTGTAATTTGTGATTGTAACGAGGTGTAGTAGCACTTGTATAGGCGTATTAAGATGACACGACCTCGGGGACTATCAACTCAACTTTAACAGTATATTAGGGCAAGAGGCAGCTCAGGTCTAACGCCTTTGCTAAATGAACATAGCGTATACATCTTAGTGATGACGCCTGTCGATAAATTAAAGATATTCTTTTAAACGTTGCCAAGGAAATTACAATTTATGCTCAATATAAATTTTACCCTTAACATAAGGTATAAGTCGCAAAATAAAATGTGAGGTATGATGCGAGTTATTATTATTATTATTATTATTATTATTATGATTGTTTGGATTTTAAAATAGACCTAAGGCTATGGCTATCAGCGGAGGGGGACTACTTTTTCCACTTATAAACTTGATATTATACTATTGAACGTTGTCTTTATATTAATGACTTAAGGTTTATATTGGACCATAAGCTATATTTTCGCTATCAAGTTGATCATTTATTTTCTCACTCTCTTAAATTACTCCGTCTTATAAAATATATCACTTCCTCATTCTTTAAATGTGACTATATTATAAGTTTGTATTTTTCTTTGGTCATATCCAAATTAGAATACTCTAGTGTGGCGTGGAATTCCTTCACCTTAACTGACTCTCATAGATTGGAAAGTGTTCAGCGAGTTTATCGCTGCTTGCTGTGATACATTCTTTTTTAAACGTATTACAATGGTCATGATAGAATTATAAACCTTTTATGGCTCCAAACTCTCTTCTCGCGAAGAAACCATTGAAATACCCTTTTTGTTATTAACATTTTAAACAGTAACATTCCTTGCCAATCTGTCTTCGAACATGTGGAGATTAATGTGCCATCCCGTGCTTCTTGGAATCCTAAAATATTTTCTCTCAATAACTCTTATAAACTCAGCCCCCTAGGGCTTTGAACAAGCAGCGTTAAATCCAGATTTCTGGAATTTGCTTTAACATAAAAGAAAAACAAAAATTAGAGAGTTCTTTAAGGAACACCCGTATCATTAATTACTATTTGTTTGTTCACAAATAATTATTATTAGTAAATCATTCCCCCTCTTGCTTTCCTTCTTACCATGCTTTAAGCTATTAAATTTGCTGCTTGTATACAAACATGATGTATTATTTACTATTTTTTAATTTTCAAACCATAATAGTATATTTTGTTTCAGTGCTAGCCTGTTAGAGGTCTCGGCTGTTGGCTAGCACTTTAATAAAGAAAAATGAAAATGTTTATATAACTCATTTAATTAATGTACTTTCAGGCGATATACTAGATAGCCGATGACGGAAATATCAGGGTTCAAAACCCGGTCAGGTGTACTAAAGGTGATTTTTTCCGCAATGGTTTTCCACCTTCTCTCCACATAAAACTCGGGTATGCGTTCGCTTAAACTAAATTCAGCCTTCCTTATACTTAGCAGATTAGCGTAATTAGTACATACCCGTACAACCCAAAAGCGTTAGATACATTTTGAAAAATAAATAATTAGCTATGTTTTGTTTTTCTTGACATTTAAACATATAATTTAATGTTTACATTAAAATATTTTATAAATCTTAGTAAAGTCAACGAAGGTATGATCATAGAATAGCCTGCTTCAGTGGTCGCATGATCTTAGGCGTCACTCTCGAAATAGACTTGACTGCTGATGACAGGAAGATTGGTGTTCGAATCCCGTTCGGGTGTAAGAATTGTTTTCCATTCTCTTTCCACGCCACTACGGGTAAACTTCCTCTAAATTGCATCTTCCTCATCCCTTACTCATTATCATAATTAGTACATATGTGTCTAACCTAAACAGATAGTAAGACGTGGTACTAAAAAATAAAATAAAAAATCATAACATGTACAAAATATTTTCCAAGTTTTTTTTGGTGAAAAATTTGTATAATAATTTTACTAGATAAATCTATAAATCGCTCTTATCACGTATGTATCCTGAAACTACTTTACATTGCAGCAGTGTGAGACTATTCGACGTGGAGGTTTTATTGGAAACTTCATCGGCACAGGTTTAATAACTTCCATGCCACACCACTCACCATGGCGATACATTTGATTTAATACTGGCGCATATACCAAAGCTATCATTCTGAATTATTCAGGGATAGAATTATGTTGAATCTATGAATTATTGTAGTACAATATTATTTCTGATAAGCATTTATATATTTTTTAAAACACAACAAACTCGTATGGCATGTAGATATTTAAAAATTTGCGAATAAAGCCAAATTTACATTTATATTCATGAAAGATTATTTGATAAAAACTAAGTTAACTTAGATTTTAGCTATTACATAACTATCCTATCATTCTTCACATTTAATAAGGATTAAAATCAAATCAACGTACTAAGTAAATAAGCAAATAACACGAAAAAAATACAATTATATCAAAAGCCTTCTCCAAAATTTTTGTTTACGAGTATTAGTTTTGGGCTATAACTTTATGTGCCATTTTTTTAGTAAGCTTCTTTTAATTGAAATTTTCAAGTAAAAAACCTAACAAGATAGCCTAATTATTTAGGAAATAGGCGATTCCCTAACACAAAAATGTTTCATTTCCTAGCCACACATTGTAAAAACAAATTAGTTCACCTTTAATATTAAATAAAAAAACCATCTAGAGCCTTATCTTTAATTAAACAGAATTAAAATAGCTAACCAGTTTATTATTAAGGAGTCCACTGCTCGTTAAAGATAATGGACCCTACGCCCAAAACCTTTCGAGTCTCGAGGAATGACCATGTATGGACAGCTTTAGCTAATTCGTACCCTCATCAGCGCCATATTAATTCTCCCTCCCTCAACAACTCAAACGAGGGTGAACAGCAGCACCGAAATAACTGACGAACATAAACTTTATCTTCCCTGGCTTCATACCGAATGTTTTCCGTACCCCTGTCTCCTTCCTACAGTTTCCACGCAAGTCAGAAATTATTGTAGAATTAATGAAGTGTATAAAAAGGTAGGGAAAAACTATTTTCATACAGACCCGAAGAACCACCCCTTTCATCCCTCGCCGATATAATCCTATCCCCGTAGTTCCCTAAAACACTTCATTACTGGGGGGGGGGNGAGGGGAGAAAGGTGGGTGGGGAGTCCGACATGAGCAAAACGTCTCATTAAAACCGTCACCCCCTTACCACCATGCCCTTACTGGATCGCTACAAACTTTGCAATCTAGCTTCCAGCAAACTCCTACAGAACGAGTCGTTTACGAAACAGGCTTCACATGCTCTTGGGATGATATATAGTCCAATTTTTATAGAAATAATATCTTTTAAAAAACACAAATTACCATTTTTTTAGGCCAAAACTATTTTACTAGAATTAATTTATAGGTTTTTTAGCACCGCATCTTACTAACCGTTCGTGTTTCCGTTTGTGTACTAATTACTCTAATGGTTTTAGGGATTAGGAATGTTATATTGAGATAAAGTGCACCCGCATTTGTGTCGAGTTAGAACGGAAAACAATTTTAGAAAGAACCCCCCTTAGTACCACCGACCGAGATTCGAACCTCGATCTCCCCGTGATCAGTAGTCTAGTCTACTGTTAGGGTAGCGCCTTAGACACGCGGCCACCGAAGAGGGTTTTATAGGTATTGATGATGTATATCAAAAGTTACAGCTTCAGATCACGTGACTTGACATAGATCGCGTGAAAATTGATCTGTTAGCTTTTCTAGCTGTCAGATGAGGTTATTCCCGTTAAAACTGGACTACACATTACGTTCTGGGGGAAAATATCGTCAGTCTATTAGAGTAGACGTCGAAAAATGAGGCTTGATATTTCACACTAGAAATGCTTTCCCCATGATTCAACTTGATCAGCGATGATTTCACTCAAACCAAGACGATGTGACCAATATTTAAACTTGAACTTCTTGGAACTTCTCTCACCAACTTCCTAGGGTAATATTTTGAAAATAGAATGATTATATTTAATTATATCTGTTTTATGTCCCGCCTGGGCTGAGGATATGCGTTGACCTACCTACCTCCTATTGAGACTTTAATAATAGTTCGAATCCAACTTGGGGTGAAGCTTACTGTACTTAGCGCGGTGTAATATATTGTGGGGCAGGATTGATTTAGTGCTCACTCACTACAAATGTGTCCTCAGGTGCTAATATCCCTTAGTTTGTGTAAAGAGCCCATTTTATGACCAATTAACCGGATTATTATATACATGATTATTCAAACCAGAAATTGCATTGAAGTGGGGTTTTATGCGGCCTTCACTTGAAAACCGTGAAATTGGGATCAGTTAGTATTTTTTTATTTTTAAATAGTTTTTTAATTTTTTTTAGAAATAAAGTAAAAAAGTTTTACTGGTCTCAATTCCACTATTTTCTGAATAAGACTAATAATAACCGTATTTCGATGCGTCGTCTGTTTACGAGATGTACTAGGTATCTAAGTTAGATGTTAGCCAGCAGGTAATATGGGCTTTTAAGAACTTATAAAACTACAGTAAAACGTTTAATTTTAAGGTATTTTTTTAAAAATATTTTCTAGCACATTTCTTTTATGTTTTTCAGGGTCAACTCAGTCTCGTGAGGACAAATGAGGAGCTACTTGAATGGAAAAAGAAGCGGCTCCAGTCTGAATGAGATTAATGGTCGAAGGGTTCTGTTGTGCTGAACACACGGCATCCTATATCCGGATAAGTAGCCACTATCTTCGCCAACAGACGGCGATCTCAATTGCAGTTTGACACCATGGAGTTTTTTCTTCCAATTATGTTTCTATCTTGTTCATACTAGCCAATCAAATGGAAAAAAAAATTGAAATAATATCGGATGAGATGAGAAGTTCTATGATCGATAATTTGTAAACGCTTAAGTGACTAGATTAAGTATGAAAAAAATAAGCATTATTAGATTAAAAATAATTTATTTTGTATGAACATGGAATAAAATGTATGAAATTGCTAAGAAGAGTAGGGATTAAAACTTAGCTGTGTTGACATTTAATTTCTTTGACCATAGTATATTTATCAAAAAAATAGGCCTCAAAATTTATAATTAAAACACAACCAAACACAATAAAATAATGTTTTGGGCCCATTAAACCTATATTAAGCCTGAGAGAGTTTTTCTTCTGCGGAAGAAGGGGCCTGATGTACCCCTAAAAATATTGTAATGTGTTAGTTGTAAACTTTGAGGCCTGCATTTTTTGTATGTAGGCCTATCCTTTACATCCACCTTATAATAATAATAATAATAATAATAATAATAATAATAATAATAATATTTATCACCGCGTCTTACTATCCGTTCGGGTTATACGCTTAAGTACTAATTACTCTAATGGATTAGGAATTGGGAGGGTTGAATTTAGAGGAAGTGAACCCGCATTTGCGTGGAGGGAGAGTGGAAAACCATTTAGTAAAAATCACCCCCAGTTCACCCGACCGAGATTCGAACCTCGATCTCTCCTCCTCTGCGGTCGAGCTCAACACGACTAGCACGTTAGCCAACTACGCCACCGAAGCGGGTCACCTTTTAATGTTGATTAAATACGCCTATTTGGTGCAATTTGTTTTTATAAACAATTTAGTTATAGAGATACTTTATGAGAAAATCGTTATTTAAGAAACAGATTTTTTATTTAAAATTTTCACTTGACAATAAGTGTAATTTTCAGCACTATAATTCAGCCCCATGTGAAGCGAGCTTTTAGGGGAGCGTGCAAATGACTTCCTTCTTCTCCTTGTTGATATCCTCCCTCCTCGCGCCCTTAGATTAACAGCCACAGAAGCTCAAGGATGTGCACAGAAGAGAAGGGGAGGGAAGGGCGTTAGAACTAGTGTTTGGGAAGAAGAGGGGGAGGCCCCCTCAACCCCCCACGACCGGGGACTTACGTCACAGAACTAATTATTATGTCAGATATTAAAAGTAAACAATACTTAGCGAAATGAAAACGACCAAATTACTCCTGTTTTCCCTTCCTCCCTTTCTTCAGCAATCTTATCCCTGTATTAGGAATGGATGTTATAGGAAGGTATAAGTCTCAACTGTTTTATATTGTCTCGTTTCACGTTTTACTGGTATATTCGTCTCGTAAATTCTCGGAACTAGGACGATATGAGAGGAAAACTGGATTGTATATTTCGGAATATGAAATCTCATTTCGTTAAACACAAGAAATGGGAAAGGCATTTCTAAAAAATTAATTTATATAACAGTTTAAGAAAATACACTAGAATTTAATTTAAGTAAGGAATGTGAAATTTAAAAATTACTCGTATATAAGATATGAGTTAAGTTTTAACTTGTTGCTTTGCAATTAATTATTACTAAATCACATCAAGTAGTCAAAATGTTAACTATAATAAATATAGTAATTTTTTAAACATCTACTTGATTGAGAAATATGAATAAGATGATGTAAAAACTGAACTAACATTAATTAAACAATTCGTGGGATTATTAAAGAAAAATTTACAAATATAGACATAAAATTGAGGCCACTAAAATTATCACATAAAATTTTTACTTTCTCTCTATCTTACAGGTAGAGAAAGTATGGTGATCGTCAAAAAAATCGAACTCGAGATTTTGATGAATTTTGACGTTTCATGACTTCCTGAATCCGAAAAAGTGGTTTTTGAATTTCCGTCTGTCTGTCTGTCTGTCTGTACCTCCAACTAGAGCCTAAACTATTTTACCGATTGAGCTGAAACTTGATATCTAGGGTTTTCATAGGGTTGCCCCGAGGGGTTTTTGGAATTGGATATCTACCCCTAAAATTAAGGGTAGTTTACTGAAGGGAAAAAAGAGAAAAAGTCGATTTTCTCAAAATCGGCTCTAACGATTTTGATTAAATTTCATTTATGAACATTAATAAATATTCCAAACAAAATGGCTACTCTCAATATTTCGGCAAAATGGCTTTAAGGGCTCCGGTCTGATGCGTAAATTAACATTTTTTATAATAGCTCCGAAACTATTTGAGATATGAAATTACTTAGCATTACAAATATGTATATATATTTATAATACAGATATTTTATCCGAAACATATTTTTATAAAATCAATAACTTTCAATCTATACGCAATTATATAATTTTTTTAACTTTTTGGACATTAAAGTTTAAGTATTGCGACCGTAAAAAAAACTAACCTGAAATGTTGATGGATGTCGACGTCTCATGACCCCCCGAACCCTAAAAAATAGTCTTTGCAATGCCGTCTGTCTGTGTGTCTATAAAAACTTAAAATTAAGGGTAGTTTACTGAAGGGCGAAAAGAGAAAAATTTGGTTTTCTCAAAATCTGCTCAAACGATTTTGATTAAAATTCGTATCTAGGCGTTGATTAAGATTATAAATAAACTGGCTATTTTCATTTTCCTATGAAAATGATTTTTAGGGTACTTTACAGAAGCGTTAATTTCCGTATCTCCACAACTATTTGAGAAACTAAACAACTTATCATTGCAAAATTGTAGGACTATTAGAAATAAAAAACTTTTATTTGACATATATTTTTATAAAAGCAACAGTTTCTGAGATATTTGCAAATATATTAATACAATTTTGTGAGCTTTAGTTGTAAACATATACTACTTAAGTCTTAACGCAATAATTCTCCAATGCCATAGAGTAATTAAATATAAGTATCTAAAAAAGTATGTTATTTTTCCTTAAATCTCTTAGGAGAAATGTTTGCATAGCAATGATCTATCTCCATTTTAGACTCAATAGTCAATATTTACATTTTTTATTGGTCAAAATGTATAAATGAATAATTAAATATCAATGCGATGACTTGAAGATCTGCAACACCTTATAAAATGTTAAAATTTTAACCAGAAATCGAAATTTTAATACGAAGTGTTGACCCTTGTGGAAGACATTAAACTGTTTGAAATGCTCTTAGGTGGACAAAGATGCGCCTCTTTTCTCATTGATTCTATATCATTGTATATTATTTTATGCGTGTTCTTATGTGGAGTGGTGATGATACAATGTACATTATTCCGTTCAGAAATCTTACGAGTTTATAGAAAGAGAGAGAAAGTCTGTGCGGTGTGCCGTACCATTTATTTTTTAAACTGGTATATTATAAAACAATTGAGGCTAGGTGTATATTTTAAGCATGCATTTTTTTTAGTTATTACAGAGTTAAATGAATTTTAATTATGTTTGTATTAATATCTTAGCAGATTTTATATTGTTCTCTATTTCCTTTGTGAAAGGCATTGTCCTCAATTTTATGTTCGATTTTAAAATGTTTATTTAATAATCTCACAAAGAGCTTAGTCAATATCAATCTAATTTCACAATATCTTATTCATACTTGTCATTTAATTATATATTTAGTTAATTATAATCTTTAATAGGTATAGTTAAATTTGGACTAATTGTTGCTGCCTGGTAATTAATTTATATCAACACGCTTAAATAAAATTAATAATAAACTAATTATTAAAAAGTGAAACTTATATTATATTATACTTATATTTAATACATGCCAATGGTAGATTATATATACATTTTTAAAGTCGAATAATTAAAACAAGTTTATATTGTTACACCTATTTAGATTTATGTTCCCATATTACTATCGGGAAACAATGATTTCCAAAATAATTTTGAAAAAACCATACAAACTAGGAGAGGTAGCATATTTGAAAAGTTTTAAAATCATTCATTTACTTTGATTGACTTTAGGAGCAAAGGCTATCTAATTAAAATGAAAAACAATATTTACTGTTCCTAGTCATGGCATTATTTGAGTCTTGTCTATGGGGATTATGTTAATTTATAAACCTATTATGACTCAATTTAACACCAGGAGGATATTTCTAATCTTTTGTTTAGTTAAATTAATTGTGTAATTGAGTAATTAGAAGAGAATTATATTTTATGTGTGTTGATTTTTGTAATAGAATAAC
Organism: Timema genevievae; assembly: GCA_902155825.1. NCBI lineage: Eukaryota > Metazoa > Arthropoda > Insecta > Phasmatodea > Timematidae > Timema > Timema genevievae. The sequence goes on from CABFWO010000474.1 coordinate 62,786, forward strand.
ATATAGACTCACCCAGGACGGGGAGATCGAGGTTTGAATCTTGGTCGGGTGAACTGGGGGTGGTTTTCCCTAAATGGTTTCCCACTCTCCCTCCACGCAAATGCGGGTTCACTTCCTCTAAATTCAACCTTCCCAATTCCTAATCTATTAGTGTAATTAGTACTTAAGCGTATAACCCGAACGGATAGTAAGGCGCGGTGATAAATAATAATAAAAACATATAGACTTTATTCTAAGCCATTAATTTTTAAGGGTTGTTTTCATCAGAGAATAAATAAATATATATATATATTTTTTACTTTTACTTTCCGAAGGGTATCAAAAATACAAACTAAAAGTAAATTGGCGAGGGCGGGGATTGGACAGCTAGTTATCGGCTTCATGTTCGATTCGAAGGGGGTTGGCAGGCCTGAAGAGTCCAAGGGGGAAATGGGAGGGGTTTGGACCACAGTTTGGGGCGGTAGGAAAGTGCAAGGGGGCCAGGAGAGAGCGTTACACGGAAATTTAATTACGTTCAAACCATCAGTAATTATAGTGGACGCACTACCGCGGCGAAAATCTTCCGCTCCCTCGGGCATCGCGCCAAGGGTTGACTAGATGGGGACCACTCCCCTCATTTTACCTCTCAAGGCTATCATCGAGAGGGAACCTATACGTCTAGATTTGTTTTTTTGGAGGTATGCATCTCAAGGTGGGTGTGTAGGGAACACGCGTTTTTGCAGTTTTTAACGCAAAACTTTTTTTTTTGCCAAAATAAATACAATATTCCTCTAGTAGAAAGAGAGTTTAATTTTCTTCACATGGTAATATCAACAGTTGTTGAATATCTGTAATCAGACTCATCACTATAGCGGCATTAGATAACAAACTTTTTTAAATTAAGAGAAAAACTTGTCATTAAATTCCAAGACCCAATTGACAGATATTCAAGAACAGTTAATATCACCATGTAGTGGAAATTAAACCCTATGTTTGTATTTTATTTATTTTTGGCCAAAAAAAGTTTTGATATAAAAACTGCAAAAATACCACCCTTGAAATCGCATTTCCTACACTCCAAATTAATGACTGCTCGTAATGTATATAATATGAATATATATTATATACATAATATAATATAAATATATATTATATGCATAATATAAAATAAATATATATATTTATATATATTCACCAGTTAATGTAAATACACAAAAAAAGTTTAGTTTCTACATCTAATACACAGCAATAAGTACAGAAAGAGTAAATCTTAGAAAAAATAAATAAAAAAAGATAGAATTTGACCCCGTTAGCCTCCCGGATTAATGACGGGCATGGCGGCAATGATATAATTCTACAATAGGTCGTGACAAGACGTACACATGGATTTGTTAACACATAAATTATTTGAAAAGCAAAAATCTAAAAAATAAATAAATAGAATGTGTATTTTTATTCTCACCACGTCTCACTAACAGTTTGGACCACCCGCATATATTAATTATATTTATGGAATGGGGATGATTAGGGTTGAATAATTTTAAAATAACAGAGTTTACGTGTGGAGAAAGTGGGAAACCATTTATTAATAAACACCCTCGGTACACCCAACCGGGATTCGAACAAGATCTCTCATTCATAGGCAATTTACGTCCCCCCCTCCCCCACGAGAGTGACGCCTTAAACATGCGAATGAAACGACATAACGTTGAAATTTCAATTAATTGTTTGACAATTATTAAAATTTGAGAAAAACAAGATTTCATTTTATAATTTACAAAAAGAAAATAATGACATTTTAAAATAAAACCTTTTTTCAAATTGTATTTTCTTTTAATTTTATTTTTAATTTGAAAATATGGGATGGAATAGTTCGTAAGGTAATAGACCGACAGGTTTTGAAAGATTCAACAAAATAATTTGACTTCGTCAACGAACGGACTACATCCACCGGTAGGCTCGCGAAAAGTCTATTCTGGTTTGCCAGTGAGGGGAAGATCATAGTTGAAGTTCTGGCCAGACGTACTGAGCTGGTTTCCCCCTCTTACCTTCACACAAATTCGTGTACATTTACTCTATAATATACCTTCCTCATACACATTCTATCAGTGTGAATTTGCGGGTAGACCAAACAGATGTGGTGCAGTAAAGAAAAAAAAAAAAGANAAAAAAAAAAAAGTAGAATCCACCAGTGCAAGAATGCACGCTCTAATGAGAGCAATTTTTCAAAAGCGCCGAATGAAGGTGTGCGAGGTTTGAAACTCTTTTGTAGAGCGAGGGGGAGAATATTGTCGCCACTAGGAGTTGTAATAAAACCTCTCCTTCGCTCTCTCTCTCTCTCTTCTCTCCCCAGGGATTGTGGTTAGTAGGAGGTAGGGACAGAAGGAAGGGGGTGTTCTGGACTCAGTCCAACCAACAGACAGACAGTCCCAGGGAGGAAGGAGACACATAAATACTGAGATGAAGAGGAGTTGGACGAACGGACGGACGTAAAAGAGAGGGAAAGATAATAAAAACATGAGGATAAATGAACGCATTTAGATTCAAACGTGTACTTTTGCACGTCAGGTTATTTTAGTACGCGACTTTGAAGATGACACGGGACAGCTCGTAGGGGTTGAAAGATCTCTCCCTACACATTTTACTATTACAATTTTTACAATTATTTAGGCCTAAAGCAATTGGGAGGTTTCGGGGCTGGGACAGAATTAACTATCATATTATTCACCCGTTTCAGTGGCCGAAAGGTATTAAACGTCACTCTCGAGTTTGACTGGCCTGTTGAAGACGTGTGGAGATCAGGGTTCGAATCCCGGTCGGGTCTACTGAGGGTGATATTTCCTAGATGGTTTAACTCAAATGCAGGTAGATTACCTCTAAAATACTTCCTTCCTCAACCTTAACTCATTTGAGAAATTATACATGCGTGTAGCCTGAACAGGTAATAAAGTGCATTGATAAAAAAAATCTCTAATCACTCGTCGGGGTTCAAATCCTGATCGTGTAAATTGATAATTCATTTTATAGCTTATGTATTCTCATCCTCTCTCCACGCTTATTGGGGTACAGTCTCTCTCTAAGCTTCTTTCCCCTTGGATAAGACCATTAATAAGATAATAGTCGTTTACCCGTCTGGTCTGTCAGTGACGGGGAATTCTGGGTTCGATTCCCAACAGAGTGTATTTAGGGTAGTTTCCTTTAAATTGCTCTCCACTTTCCCTCAGCGGAAATACAGGGTATATTTTCTCAAAACTCTACCGTCCTCAATTATATCCAATCAGTATAATTAAATGAGGATAGCCCAGACCTTGAGGATAATAGTTTGTGGTGGCGACCTCTTAACCATCAATAAAACTTGGAGATTAATTTTTGGATGTATAATACAAAATTAAACTCACGCTAATGCTAAGCTTGTCTTTTTACGAAATTGCTTATGATTTTTTTAGCACCATATCCTACTACCCATTCGGTGTATACGCTTCTGACAAAATGATGATGTACGTACACTCAAATTTACCCTTAAAGGTAGCAAGTAGTCTTATCTTGACGAACAACACTATGGCCCAAACTTATAAGCTACAATGTGTGGTCCAATTAGCATCCCGAGGGGCCAAATGTGGCCCTCACAGTATCCCGGAGGAAAATTAAACGGAACCCCTCAGTGGTAGATGTTAAATAGCTAATAATTTAAATAAAAATATGTATTTAAAAAGTTAACTATGGATTTTTTTTATACATTTGATTCATAAGAATATGTAGAAATGAATGTAAATTTATAATGCTAAATTGTTTTGGGAAAGTGTGTATGAATACATATTTCATAATACATTTTTGGGGAGATCACTTAGCTATTTTTTTTCAATAAAATTTGATAAATTCTACCAAACAAAAATACAATTTATATATAAGTATTGAAAGTAATTGTTTACTAAGTGAAGTTCTTAGGCCTATATTAAGTTGATAGTATTAATAAATATATATTCGGCCCACGGTGCAAACTGATAGTCAAATTTAGTCCTTAGGATGAAAAAGTTGGACCACCCAGGAGTATACCATAGTGAAATAATACGAGGTAAGCTTTCTACCTGTCAGGGTAAACTAAGGGTATATGCTTGATGCCAACAAATAATTTAGGGTACCTTTTATCCCTCTAGTCTCTATCCCCCTACGCAATCACAGAGTTTTTTTTAAAAAAATAATAGAAAACGGACAAAGAACATTCGGTTGTAAAATAGAACGAGAATGCAACGTTTAGAGTATAAGAGTTGACTAGAAGAATGTGATGATGGTGGCGAGCGGACACGATGCTGAAATGAGAAACCAGATAATTAAAATTTATCTGGGGTCCGTAGCCCCCCCCCACCCCACGGCTCCAATCCCCCCTCGGGTACTAACGCCAGGACTAACCGAACCTAGCTAGCTAGGCCCCTCGGGGGACTTGATACCAATCTTACCCCCGCCCCCCAGTCCCATCTAGCGGTCGTCAAATGAAAAGTTTTTAATTTACTCAACGCACCCTCTTCCTGAAATGGATGTGACGTCATACGTCACGAATGAGAGAAGAGGCGCGGGATGGTGATTACTGGTGGGGAGGTTTTTGTGACTTTTTTTTAGCTAAAAATACTTTTTGCTCCCGGCAATCACGTTGACTCGATTTTTATTTATTGCAATTATTATATATTTGCTTTGAAAATAATATTAATGAAGGCTACTGATCATTCAATTTAAAAAAAGTTTGCAAAATTAAAAATAAAATTAAAAATCAATCAACTATTCATGCACGATATTTTTGAAAATAAAATTACTATAGGATTGCTCAAATAATAAGTTTGAACACTCAGAGTATAAAAAAATTGTTGCTACAAATCTATTTAATTGTAGGGTTTAAATTATAAATTCATAAATTTCTATCCATGATGATTTACCACAAGAATTAAAAGAAAGAATAATAATAGCCATTAAAAATAAATGGTACGGCACACCGCACAGACTTTCTCTCTCTTTCTACAAACTCGTAAGATTTCTGAACGGAATAATGTACATTGTATCATCACCACTCCACATAAGAACACGCATAAAATAATATACAATGATATATAATCAATGAGAAAAGAGGCGCATCTTTGTCCACCTAAGAACATTTCAAACAGTTTAATGTCTTCCACAAGGGTCAACACTTCGTATTAAAATTTCGATTT
>CABFWO010000474.1:69105-83626 GCA_902155825.1 Timema genevievae
GATTTTATAAAAATATGTTTCGAATAAAATATTTGTATTATAAATATATATACATATTTGTAATGCTAAGTAATTTGATATCTCAAATAGTTTCGGAGCTATTATAAAAAATGTTAATTTACGCATTAGACCGGAGCCCTTAAAGACATTTTGCCGAAATATTGAGAGTAGCCATTTTGTTTGTAATATTTATTAATGTTCATAAATGAAATTTAATCAAAATCGTTAGAGCCGATTTTGAGAAAATCGACTTTTTCTGTTTTTTCCCTTCAGTAAACTACCCTTAATTTTAGGGGTAGATAGCCAATTCCAAAAATCCCTCGGGGCAACCCTATGAAAACCCTAGATATCAAGTTTCAGCTCAATTGGTAAAATAGTTTAGGCTCTAGTTGGAGGTACAGACAGACAGATAGACAGACAGACAGACGGAAATTCAAAAACAACTTTTTCGGATTCAGAGAGTCATGAAACGTCAAGATTCATCAAAATCTCGAGTTCGAATTTTTTGACGATCACCATACTTTCTCTACCTGTAAGATAGAGAGAAAGTAAAAATGGGAGATAAAGCAGAGCGTAGTAAGTTAATAGCTATATGTGTGTCTCACTACCACTAACATGTTACAGAATTTAATTTAACGTAATTTTAATTATATTGACACTATTAGTAGAGGAAATCATTGGGAAGTATCAATGTGGATTTCGACGAAAGAGATCAACAACGGATCAGATTTGTACTATTTGGTAAATATTAGAAAAAATGAGAGAGTAAAACAAACCGGTGCATCAATAATTTTACATTGAATTTAAAAGATCTTTGATTCAGTCAAAAGAAACTAGTTATATGATATTTTAGTTAAGTATGAGGTACCCAAAAAAACTTGTCAAGCTAATTGAGGTGACAGGCAACGGGTTGGATATCACTTATCAGATAATTTAAAAATCCATAAAAGATAGAAACAAGAAGATGAACTTTCCCCATTATTTTTTTATCTAGTTTTATGGTATACTATTAGGGTAATGAAAGAGTTTAGGGAAGGCTTGCCATTAAACGGTACAATGCAGCTATTAAGATAAGCAGATGATTTAGCTTTGATAGATAAGGAAGTTGTTGCGATAAATGCAGAAATGTTATTAGTCTATAGTAAGGCAATAGACTTAGAAGTGTAAGCTGAAAATACTACTCATATTATCACACAGAAAAAACAAATTCAGAACTATAGTTTATCTCCGAACAACCTATAATTCGATATGGTTAATAGGCTTAAATATTTATGAACAATTTTAGCTAACAATAACGATTATAGAGCGGGAATTAGGAAAAGAATACAGTCAGGAAATGCATGATACTGCTCGGGCAGTAAGTTGTTGACATCTAGCCTCCTTTCAAGGAATGTAAAACTCAGAATATACATACCCATAGTTGTTCTTTATGGTCGTGAAACATGGTATCTTACCTTAAATGTCGAAAATAAATGTTGGGTATTCGTAAACAAGGGACTTAAAAATATATATGGTCCAAAAAAGGATGCGTATATTGGAGAGTGAAGGAGGTTACATAATGATGAATTACATACCATGTATTCATCACAATACATCGTTAGGATAGTCAAATCTCACAGATTACAGTGGGCAGGACATGCAGCGGGAATGGGAATATGCCAATGGGAGGACCTGGACATAGATGGGAGGATAACATTATAATGGACCTGAAAGAGGTAGGGCGTAATGAGAGCGACTGGCTAGAACTAACTCAAGATAGGGATTAGGTGTAATGAGATGGACAGGATAGAAATAACTCAAGATAAGGATAGGTGGCGTACTTAAGAGCTGTAATGAGCTTTAGAGTTCCTAATGCCATAGAGTAAGTAAGTCAGTGTTACAAAAACAAACGAAATTGAAATCATAGATATGTATCCCTAGCACCTAGATCCTCTAAATAAAAAGATCAAGAAAATATTTTAGGAGAGTCAAAAAATACAAAACATTAATCTAACAAGAACATTTTAAGCAAACACTCTTATTAAGACCCCTTTAAAAATACATATTTTCTTCATCGACGCACTAAAATAACACAAATATAATTTTACAAAAAAAAATCAACATGATTTCAAAAGAAAGATTTATCTTGGTACATGACGTAATTCTGTGTAAAGTAATTTAGTAATTATTCACGGTTCACATGTTTCGTTCACGGAGTTCAAAGCTTGTAATTTAAACAAGAAGTGGCGCCTTTCCACTCGACATTTCTTTACCATCAAAGGCGGAGGGAGCCAAAGAATTTCGAGTTCCTGTTTGAATGAGACGTACACTAAGCTACTTAAAAGAGAAAATTATTTACGTGAAAGGTGGTTCCCCTACAATATATTTGACAGCAAATTTTCAATATATTGGTTTGGTTTAGTGGTCATTGTTCCTGGTTAAAGATCCAGAGACCCCAGGTTCGATACCCTGGTGTTTCCGGATTTTCTGTGAAGCATATGGTCTGGAATCAGGTCAACTCAGCCTCGTGAGGACAAATTAATGAAGATAAACTTAATAGTAGCAGCTACGGTCTAGAAAACTGAAATTAATGGCTGACCACATGACACTCTACAGCAGCAGAAGTTGCCACTATCTTTGCCAACAAACGACGGTCGCTCGGACGGTAAGGCTCGATTGCGGACTGATGCAATGAAATCTTTTAGTCTTATATTTCATAAGTTGTATTTATAATTAATATTATATATTTTGTTACTGAGTCTTACCTATATGGACTATATGTATTAAGTTAAGGGCTAGAGATAAGAAAGGTAGAATTTAAAGGAAATGTACCCGTATTTAGGTGGAGGAAGAGAGTGGAAAACCCTTTAGCAAAAATTACCCTCAGTACTCCTGGCCTGGATCCAAACCCTGCTCATCCCGTCACCAGCAAACCAGATAAATTTACCTTGACACTTAGACTGCGTGTCCACCGATGTGGGTTCAAAATTATTATTATTATTATTATTATTATTATTATTATTATTAGCACCGCGTCTTACTACCCGTTCGGGTTATACGCACTTACGCTAATGTGCAATGGTAGCGTGATTGTGAGATGAAATGGAGGACCTACAGTTTAACGTGGAATCCGAACCACGGTGGAGGCCTGGCATTCCTCACATTCACAAGTTGTGATTAATACACGTCTTGTCAGAGGTGAAGGAAGGGTTTGGCATTCAGATTCCAAAATTAATAAAATGTAAGTTTACAATTCTTAGGACCACTTGATATATATTACACGTTAGTAATATTTTTTACTATATAGATTCATATAAAGTAATAGCACAACACCACCCACTTCAGTGGCCGCATGGTCTAGGGCGTCAATCACGCAATATACTATACTGCCGATGACGGGGAAATCGAGGTTCGAATCCCGGTCGGGCGAGGGTGGTTTTTACAAAAGGCTTTTTCATTCTCTGTAGACGAAAATGCGGGTACACTTTCTATAAATTCAACTTTCCTCATTCCTAACACATTATACTAATTTGTAAATTGGCGTGTAGCCCAAACGGGTAGTAAGAAGTTTGTCAGTGACAGGGAGCACGGCGTCTGACTCCCGACAAAGTGTAGTAAGGTAATTTTATCTTAAAATGTTTTCCATCATCCACCAACACAAATAAAGGTACATATCCTCCAAACTAAATAGTCCTCATCCCTATTATATAAGTGTACATACATTCGGATAGCCCGGAAGGGTATTAAGGCGCAGAACAAGGAGTATGAAATAGAGGAACAATAAACATACAGTCTATCCAGCATAGGAGTGGTGATAACTGACAGCTTGCAAAAGTTACCAGATCTACTTTCATGTATCTACACGCCAAACTACATCATCTGCAGTATTATTAGAAGCGTTTGATAGCAATTTTGATTGACAATATATTATTACTAGGAAATTAATAGTTATTTAAACATAGGTTAGCGTTAGTAACGGTCAACCAATGTTTGTAATAAAAAATTTACGCTAGCTGTCAGTTCATTTACACCCGCCTCAGTGGCGTAGTTGGCTAACGCGCTAGTCGTGTTGAGCCCGACTGCCGAGGACGGGGAGATCGAGGTTCGAATCTTGGTCGGGTGAACTGGGGGTGGTTTTTCCTAAATGGTTTTCCACTCTCCCTCCACGCAAATGCGGTTTCACTTCCTCTAAATTCAACCTTCCCAATTCCTAATCCAATAGCGTAATTAGTACTTAAGCGTATAACCCGAACGGGTAGTAAGACGCGGTGCTAAAATAATAATAATAATAATAATAGTTCAGTTACCACCACTGCTAAGCTGAATATACTCTATTTGAGAGAAATCCTGGGCCTGCGCTGGATTCTAAGCTTGTAATAGTTAGTTTGAAAATGTCTGGCTATAATAATATTTGTGAAATACAAAATACAAGCAATTATTATAAATAAACTCAAAGATAATTTTGAAAAAAAAATTACGTTAGTTTTTTTATCTTAATTTTACGTTTGATATTTTAAGAAGTTATGTTTTTGGAACTTTAAAAGGCTGTTATGTTGAGAATAGCTTTAAACAATTATTGATTCCCTACTTCGAGAGTTCCTGGTTCTTTTTCTGATCGCGTGAAGTTGGAATATTAAGGAGAAGATACCTGAAGTCCTTTATAATCAGGTGGTAATAGAGGTTAATAATATAGCAAAAAAATAAATTGCTGAAAAACAGAAAAAATAGCTTCCATAATTTGGCGCTGAAGAGTGAGGTATCGTTGTTGTAGGTCTAGAAATAATATTTGAAATACCCTGGACTTATCAGTTAAAGATAACAGTGACTCACTTGTGTAGGGCTGGGAGTAGTCCCTATCAATCACTGGAAATATCAGTGAATGATAACAGTGACTCACTCACCTGTGTAGGGCTGCGAGGAGTATCTATCTATCAATCCCTGGAAGTATCAATGAATGATAACAGTGACTCACTCACGTGTGAAGGGCTGGGAGTAGTCCCTATCAATCCCTGGAAGTATCAGTGAATGATAACAGTGACTCACTCACCTGTATAGGGCTGGGAGGAGTATCTATCTATCAATCTCTGGAAGTATCAGTGAAAGATAACAGTGACTCACTCACCTGTGTAGGGCTGGGAATAGTTACTATCAATCCCTGGAAGTATCAGTTAAAGATAATAGTGACTCACCTGTGTAGGGCTGGGAGTAGTCCCTATCGGGGCTTGTGTATAGCTTCCCACTGGCCTCGTCTCCTGGTTCAAGGTACGCCTTCGAGTCCCGAGGATCACTGTATGCCTCAACAACCTCAACCTATAAACACATAATCATTAATCATACCAAGTAATATAACAGCACTTTTTAAAATAACTGAATTAGGAAACATATCAAATTATTTCAGAGTTATTTTCCTTCGCGTCTCGCTAATCGTTCTTGTTTTAGTAAAAAAAAAAAGTATTACGATAATGTTGTGAGGGTTGTGAAGGTTAAATTTAGAGAAAATATACCTACACTTGAGTCAAGGGAGAGTGGGATACCAGTTAGTTGAAACGACTTTAGGTAACCCTGTCACCGGCAAATCAGACCAAATGATCTTGACATTTAGACCACCGTACGACCTACGCAGTTCACGATCCTATTTAGTGTGATTGGCTTAGAGCTCGTTAGTGACCAAATATTTTCAGTTTTGTTATTGTTTTTAGAGAATATATGATTCCACAGTAGGTCTAATTTGTCCTCAAGAGCTCACGTAGAGGTTAAGTATAGACAGCCCATAATATGGTAGTGAGTGTAAATACTATTAATTACAGTCTGTTTCTAAAGACTATTCTAATTTGTCAAACAATAAAACAAAAATATAAAACATAAACCAGTTTAGTGTGATAACACATATTAAAAAGAATTGCTAACGTTTGGAGCATGCCATTGGTATTCCGTGTCATCAGTCAGCCAAACTGCCGACAGTGGTCGACGTCCTTAATCCTTCCCCTCCTGTCCCTTGGCAATGAAATTAAACCAGTTTCGTCACAGACCCAACCTTCCATCCCAATAATACCACTACTGATGTCTTTTCACATATCTTCGTCCCATCAGTTTCATTCCTTCAACAACTCGTCCTTGTTATCATTTCCCTCTAATTTTCTCTCTCTCTCTCTCTCTCTACTTCCCCATCATTTTGGACCTCATCTCTCGTACCTCCCCTCTTTTCACAACATTGCTGACTTTAATTACTGCCCTCATGTCCCTTTTGTTAGGGTACAAACGTCTAGAGGGGAGAGAGAATGACTGCTAAAGTCATTTTGGAGAATAATCAGGAACAATTGATTGTTTAACCCTTTGGGTTGCTTTCATTGTGTCTGAAGAGGGGCGTTATTGGGAGAAGGAGAGAAAAAAAAGAGGAGAAGACTATTGATTTCTCAAGTCAGGCGTCTTGAATTACAGATTTTACTAAAGAAAAAGAGACGAGGATCTTTTAAAGAATGGAGGAGGTGGAGTTTTGAATCAAAAAAAGGAGAGGAGAATTGGGTATTACTTCGAAAGGGAGGAAAAGGAAAGGATGGCAAGTTAAAGAGTGTTTTTTTTAGGGGGGGTGGATCTTATCTTACGAACAAAGTCATTGGCGCGCGACTTTGCGGTAAGAAGATTTCTGGCTAAATTATAAATAAAAGTTGTAGTGCGTAAGGATTTATAGGGCTGTGGAACAACAACGCCATGAGAGTTAAAGTAAGGGGTTTATGGTAAGGAGCTTAGAGTAAAAAGAGATTTCAAGTGTAACCTGATTTTGGTTGAAATAACAGTAGAGAGAATTCAAACATATTTACTTGCGGCCAACATCGATGACATTTTACTATATTATTTTTTCTATTTTATAGGTGTTGATAATACCTATCAAAAGTGACAGCTGCATATCACATGACTTGATATATGAATTTATTCAAATGGTTTTAGTAACTTTATAGACTACCATCTAGAAAAATCAACCTATAATTATTCTGCGGGCTAACTTTATGAAGCAATTTACCTTTTTCAAGTAGGAGTTTAAATATATCGATAACGTAATTATTTATAATCATTTTTCTACTGCTGTATAGGGAATTCATGATTTCAAATGCCTTTGAGAGAAGTTTGTTTGTGTATTTATAATTTAGCTTCATCTAGAGCACCTTTTCTTTCTGGTTTTTATTCTAAGGACATAATTATTTAAATATGCTGTTTAAGATATTTAATTTTTTTAATACTTTATTTTCTAGTGGTTTGACAGTAAACTATAGCCTACTATTTGTTAATTTACTATTTGATAATTAATTAACCCGTTCGGGTCACACGCATCATTAATAATCCTAATGGTTTAGCAACTAGGAATATATAATTGTAAGAAAATGTATCCAATTTTGCGTGAATGGACACCCAGCCGGGATTTGAGACACGACCACCCCATCCCCAGCAAACTAGGCTAAATGAGATTAACATTTAGATCACATGGCCACCGGCACGGGTGCAAATTACAATAACTTACTTTTTTTTAAGTTGGGTAAGGTCACTAAGCCCATTTATTATATTCATAACATTTATCATCTTTATTATACTTAGGCCTACAGCGGTTAGAAATAAAGTAATTCAAAAGTAAAGTACAATACAGACTAAGAAAAAAGTTTTGTACGCGTCTGGTATTTTATGTACCCCATTTTACTATCTTAGTATATCTACATTAAAGGAATGAGGAAGGTAGAATTTTAGAGGAAATGCACCATACTTTTGAGACAGTAATGTGATAAGCAACCGAGGAATAAACACCTGAATATATTTTGTCATTTTTTCGAACCCCAAGTTTCCGACCACTGGAAAAATAAATAATGCGAGGCTGACGGTTTTGTCTGTGTGACCACCAGTGTGGGTTATTAAATAGCCTTTGCTATAGATTCATCGTCACATTTTGTGTGAATCAATGGGGAGGAGCTTACTTGCTGTTTCCAACGTACGCAGAAACGTTGACATTGTGAGGTACGTCATGTTGATATATTTATAAGATAGCTTTACCCTCTTATCCTGGTATTTAGTTTAAATACAAGAATATACAATTTGATAATTGTATTGACCCCTTGGCAGTTATAACTTAAGTATACCTGCTTCGGTGGCCGCATAGTCTAGGGCATCAACCTCGCAACATACTTGACTGCCGATGGCGGGGATATCGTGGTTCAAATCCCGGTCGGGTGTACTGAGGGTGTTTTGTCCCTGAATGGGTTTTTAGTCTTTCTTTTATTTTTTTTATTTACAGGTGGTGGTTTAGGCTGCAAGTAGGCGGAGCGAAACCTTCGATAGGGCGCCTCCCCAGGTGGTGGATAGGGGGATGCTCACCACCGTTGGAGCTTTCACTAACTCTGGTGATTATTAGATCCAGAGGTCAGCGGGACAGTCAGCGGTGGAGAGTCCCGGGGGTGTAAAATACCCGGGGCGGACCATCTAGTAGGACAAAAACTATATAGTAGGATTATAAGGACAGTTAGATTAGGTGCAAATTACATAATTTAATTATTGTTTAAAAATTGGATATTGTATAGTAGATGATGTAGACAAAAATATTTAAGTAGATTTAGGTTCCAAACTACCCTCTAGATGTCGGGATTGATGAAAATTAAATTTTAAAAAATTGCGTGTTCCTGAATCGTTTTTACACTTTCTCACCACACAAATTCGAGTAAACTTCCTCTAAATTCAACCTACCTCATCTTTAACACACTACCGCAATTAGTATTAATGCGTATAGCCCTAAGGGTAGTTAGTTAAGAAGCGGTGACCAAAATAACCACCGATTAAAAAAATATAAGAATAGTTACCTTCTCTCCTGTCGGACTAGGTGTACTCCAATTAGCGAGCCCCGTTCCGAAACTGTGCGGTCGTCGTTTGTTGACAAAGTCTACTGGTAGGCTGTACTCGTCGCAGAGCGATATCTGGGAACAAGGGAAAATTATATATTAATTTAGGGAAGAGTCGGGAGAACATTTTGTATAAGACACTTTAAGTAGCAATTAGTTATGGCGGAGGCGAGGTTAGCTGCTGTTGTAGCGGTTAATTAGATCACTAACCCTTAACACATAAACATATTAAGGTTTTATGTTAATTGTTAATATTAGTTTGCGAGACGTATAGTAGGAATCTGATAAGAAGAACCGTATCTAACAGTTAAAATAAATTACTTAAACATATTGATAAGTCAAGTCATGTGATCTACAGCAATCACTTTTGATATATAGTACCAATATATATAAATTAACATTAATAATATAGTAGAATATTATTAAGGTTGAAAGAAAAAAGTTGTTATTTTAATAAAGGTCCTTTTTCTGCCATTTATTTAATTTTTCATTCGTTTGAGGTATTTAACGTGCACTTTTTGAACCAAGTGATTATATTAGAATACGACTTAATAACTAACTTAAATCTAGAACACACACACAACATCCAGCCCCCGGTCGTTAATTCCTCACTGTGAAAGGGTAAACCCACATTTCATCAATGATACAATTTTCAACCATGCCAGGAATAGAACCCGGGACCCCCAACTCAGTAGAAAGACAGGCTACCAATTGAGCTAAGGTGTCAGGCCTTTCTTACCAGAATCCTACTAAAGTAAACAAATTTAAAATACCTTTTAAAAAAGGCAGTTTTCCATAATATCACGACTAATCACAAATATGTAATAAAGGTAGACATTATATTTTAGATATAGTACTGTTGTATTTTAAATTTAAATATTTAAATCATCAATTCATGTACGACATTTTCGTAGTTTCTTTGGTTTTAAGGGTAGATCAGAATATTAACCAGAAAAGTGTATTACAAATTACGCTTTAAATACAAAAAGAACACACCTTAAATTTCTTTAATTTTAATTTCAGCCGCTTCAGTGACTGAACGGTCTATGGTGTCACTCTCATGTCTGGTGATAGGGGTTGAAATCCTGGTCGGGTCTAAAGAGAGTGGTTTTACCTAAACGATTTCCCATTCTTCTTCCACGTAAATGCGGGTAGGTCCTCTAAAACGCTTCCTTCCTCATCCATACCATATTAGAGTAATTATCATACATGCGTATAGCCTGAACAGGTAGTAGGACTAAGACGCGATGATAAAACAATCTCGAATATTTTTTTTTAAAGATTTTAATACTTTTTCTATGTGAGAGAGTAAAAAATAAGGGTTTTTAGTAAACCTATTACTAAGACGTGGTGAAAAAAAAAAGATACCAAAATTCATTGTGTCAGTAGCGAACCGACTCCTTCCGTCTAACAATTCGTGACGCGGCCTCCCCATTTGCTGTACTCACGCGACTAGTATTTCATCTTGTTTTGCCCCATCCGACCGAACCGCGCGATGAATCGTGACGTCCATTGTGGGGTGATAGTATTGGCCTCCTCTCCATGCATTGTTCATAGCCACTGAGCAAGTGCAAGAGCCGCAATGGGCTAACGACGCACTGAATATAAACTGACTGATGAATAAAGAACACCTTCCCTAGGAGGCGGGGGAAGGACCACAGTTGGACCATTTCCATATATACACATAGCTGACGAGAGATATGTCCTCCATTAGAGGACGGCAACGATCATATTTTAAAGTGGGAGTGCCATTAATGGAATAGTTGTTCACTTAGAACTGGCTCCTAAATATCCTCGTGCAATATCCTAGATACTTAATAATGTAGTTACTGCGTTTTGCTACACAATAGAAATATACGGCCACGGCAAAATATACATGGGGGACGGACGGACATAAGGCCACCAATCTGCAAACCTACAATTAATGCATGGACTTGACTACGCGTGGCGTGGATTGTCGCCAGGGTAAGCAGAGTCTGTTCAAACTGTACCAGTGATACATTCTCATAGCTCAGTAGAACACCTATTGCTCAGGTATCAACGGAAATTCATTTACCACTATTAAACATAATATTAATGACGGGAAATAACAGAACACCCACCTCAGTGGCGTAGTTAGCTAACGCGCTAGTTTCGTGTTGAGCTAGACTGCAGATGACGGGGAAATCGAGGTCTGAATCTCGGTCGGGTGAACTGGGGTGGTTTTTACCTAAATGGTTTTACACTCTCCCTCCACGCAAATGCAGGTTAACTTCCTCTAAATTCAACCTTCTCAATTCCTAACCCATTAATAATTAGTACTTAAACGCATAAACCAAACGGGTAGTAAGACGCAGTGCTAAATAAAAAATAACAGTGACAAAACGCACATATGAATATAGCAAACTTTATATAAAAAAAACTAGGTTGCTTACATTATTTGTAGTTGTTAAATAAAAAAAAAATAGCGGTTAACTTTTCCTTAAATTTTACTATTGAAATATATACATATTTAAATTACTAAGATTATAAAACAATTCTGTTCAAATAGATTCCACCCACGACAAGTGTGTCCCTATTATGTCACGCCAACTCATTGGAGGATGTTCTCATCAGTTGGCAACATTTAGCCGAAGAATTTGGCGGAACTGTGTATTCACCGAGCAATCTTGGTTCTGTTTACACAGTAAACAATGGAGGGGAAACTTGCCTTTATTCCCATTAAGGCAGAAATGTTGACTTACAACAATTTTCCGAATTTATAAGCTTGCCCGAAAGAAGCAATGTTAGCTAACCACTTCAACAAGTAGTTTGGGGTTTCAACAAGGAGTTAAATAAGGTTTTTAGTCATAAATTACTTCAAAAGGGAAACGTGTATTTATGACTTCCCAAAAATTGTTTTACTGTGCTAATAAATAAATTGGAGTACTAAGAAACATCTTGGTTTTAGATGCATACTTAATTTGAGATAGTGTGAGCAAGATTTCATTCTTGAGTATCGAATGCCTTTTAGTATTATTAAAATAACAGTAGCCATCTTGCCGGGGTAAAAAAGATCACCAACAAACTTTTTTGATTTTCCGAATAATTGGGTTTGTGGTAAAATACAGCGTCAATTCTGATGTTTTTTTTAATAATTTTTGTGCAAATTTACAGGTCCAAGCTATTCTTTTTAAAAACAGCAATCACTTTTTTTATTACAGAAATAACCCTATTATTGCCTAGCATTGCCCTGGGTAACCACGTAATATATTGCGTGGTTACCTCTGCCAACGCTTTTGTTTGCTTCAAACAGAGAGGAAAAAACTCTTAATTTTATTTATTCCAAATCAGGTTTTAATTAATTTAAAAAAATCAAATTCAAATTTTAAATGCCGGCTTAGAGGTAAACACGTTTGTACACAGGCGATAATAATTTTTAAATTTCAGCCCTCTGAGTGTGGTAGATATCGCACAACGATCATGACAAACAGACAGACAGACAGATAGAAAAACTATTTATTTTATTAATATAGGTATTAAACAGTGCCTAGATACTAAAATTAATCAAAATCGTTAGAGCGGATTTTATAAAATCGTTATTTTCTCTTTTTGCCCCTTAATTTTAAGGTTGGGTATATAATTCTAAAATATCCTTGGGGGGTACCTTATGAAAACCCTAGATATCTCGTTTTATCCCAATCGGCAAAATGGTTTCGGGTCTAGGTCGAGTTACAGACGGACAGACGGCATCACGAAAACAACTGTTTCTGTTTCATAAGCTCATGAAAGGTTATCAATATAAAGTTCGATTTTTTTATGATCACAAAATCTACTTCTCTATCAAAATATCAAATTCGAATTCTTTGACGATCACAATACTTATCTCTCCGCGGAGTCGAGAGAAAGTAAAAAGTAACAAAACTGTTCAGATCAATGTTATTGAATGTTGGCTGCCGGCTGAAGTCTTGGCTGATGTTGATGTGATTATCTGGTCGAGAGCTCCCCGAGTTAAGAGAAGTGGGGGGAAGAGTGGAGGGGATAACAATCAAGTTACTTATCCCTTTTTACCCTCCAGAAGCTGTCCAAACTGTGCACAGCAGCATCACGTAACTTTATTACCCGGGCAGACTAAGTGATTACCTGGGATTATTGGGGCACTAGTCTTGCCTGATCGGGTAAAACAACAAACAAAAACAGCGAGGCGAAATTAAAAATTAAAAAAATGTTACATGTTTTAAGGTAACTTTATCTTGATAAAGTCACAACATTATTGAAGCATTTTTTCACTAAAAAGGTTTTTTTTTCACAAATTTAAAAACTGTTCTCACTATACTATATTTCCATGAATGTAATGTGTCAACACATACATTTAGAAGATAAGGTTTTATAAATGTTGACTTGACGCTGTAGGCTTGTACACAGTTGAAAATAAAAGTTTGTATATTTTGTCAAAAACTACTATAGAAAACTTTAAGTCATCCAGTAGTATTTAAAAAATATATTATATAGTAAGTTTATAGAGTGTGTTCGGAAATTCATAGCCCAAACTGCACATATAGCTTGTTTGAACCAAAAGTATTACAAAATCCCTACAAACTTACATCCAGAAAACTATGCTAATACTATTAATTTGTGTTAAAAGTTTCGGCGTACAGCGCCGGGAGAGCAAAGCTATTCAAGCATGCGTGTACAACAGGTTGCATAGGAGTTAGGCGCGCGGCACTGCACATGTAATAATGTAATCTGTGATGCAGGACAGTTAATGATGACCCTCGGTATGTTCTTATGCCGTGCTCCAAGATGTCGAGGTGAGCAGCACCACGCGCCTAGCTCCTATGCAACCTGTTGTACACGCAAGCTCGCACAGCTTTGCTCTCTAGGCGCTGTAAGCAGAAAGTTTGAACACATAGAATCTTTTAAGGGTGCCCAAGCAAGTTTTGAACTATTTTGAACTTTTTTTAGAAGTAAACTATTTGTACTTTTTTTGTTAAAAAAAAATCATTGAGAAAATGTATAGTTTTCATTGCGATGTAAAAAAATATTTTATTTAGCGAAGTTTCAGTGATTTATTCTTAAAACCTTAATAATCTTCTATAAATAAGTTAAATTTTTTTATAACTATGAAAATGTTAAGGAAAGCCACCAACAATGTTTATTTCAGAACTACCCGTTTCGGTGGCCCCAATGTCTTAGGTGTCCCTATCGCAGTAGACTAGACTGCCAATGACTTAGTGATCGAGGTTCGAATCTCAACTGAGTGTACTGAGGTTGTTTAAAAATATTTTTACACTCTCCATTGACGCAAATGCAGCTACACTTACTCTAAATATAGCCTTTCTTATTCCTAAAACAACCAGCGTAATTTGTACATGAGCATATAAACCGAACGGGTTGTAAGACGCAGTTCTAAGTTTGTTTATCAAGATAATTAAAATAATTTTTCAACAAAAGAAGATATGTTAAAAATAATTCAAAGCTTGCTTGTATATCTTTAACATTAACAATGTTCTTTAATATTTACTAATGCTTCACGATAAAATGAAAATTCATTTGTATTTATTTTATTCCTTTTTACTTGCATGCTTCGGGTTAAAACGCGGGAATATTATCTGATAGATATAAAAAGGTATTCAAATCAAATTTGTGACGTCAATCTGTGGTGGAAGACATCTTATTCCATGGAATTTGGGCAACCCTTCCCCCCCCCC
>CABFWO010000474.1:83721-200988 GCA_902155825.1 Timema genevievae
TCCCCCCCCCCCCCTTATCGGCCCACTTACATACCCAAACCCCGAGACGAGCACTGCTGTAAGGGGATTGCAAGTGAAGCGCTCCCAGCGAGAATTACCTCATACAGTCACATCTCAAGAGAACGGACTTTCGCGGGAAATTGCTGATTCAATTCTCGCTGGCGCTTCGCGGAACATAATCCCCGGAGGAAATGTTTCCAATGGGAAGTATGTGCCATAGCAAAAAAAAAAACTAACCACGTCACATGGTATAATCTTTTAGAAATATCTATCAATTTGTATCTTCATATCATAAAAATAAAATTGTGTATTTTAAAATCATGTCCTTATAAAAAGATAAACGATATGAGTTTTTTTGTTAGGTACAAGATTTTTTAAATTGTATGCCCAATTTTATAACAAATGAACATATTTGACAGCGAGAGAAAGTTTTTATATTCACAAGGGGCACTCCGAAATTAACGCCTCCTATTTTACTATAATGGCCCACGACGTCAGAAGCGGATATATGTGATATGGAAGTAGAGGTTGAATCTTCCCGCCAATATCACACAAGTTTTGTTGCCGTGCGACAGAGAGCGGTAGGTGGTGGGCAGTTTGTAAAAATGGCTTCTGACATGGAAGTGCGTACAAAGCAGAGGTGTGTCATTGAATTCTTCCATGTGGAATATATTGTACCCATTGCATTCATCGACGCTAGCTGAACGTTTACGGATATCAAACAGTGGATGTGAGCACAGTGAGGCGGTGAGTGGAGCAAGCCACGTTCCGGACGACCCTGCACAGCTGTCCGCCCACGAAACAAAGAACGCCTCGATCTGTTCATCCGCGCGAATCGGCGAATCACGACCAGGGAACTGTGTACGGACCTGAATGTCGGTTTCAATGCGTTAGAAACAATGTTGACAACGTTGGGATATCGAAAAGTTTGCGCCAGGTGGGTCCCGCGGATGCTCACACAGGAACAGAAAGACCACCCTAATGCAATATGTCAATACCTGAGGAACCACTACGAGGCTGAAGATGACAGTTTCCTGGATCGCATCATCATCGGTGACGAGACATGTCTTGTAGCTGACGGCATGCTCTATCCAACGGTGTTATTGTTCTCTCTGTATCTGTTGAAGTTTCCGCGGAAATAAATAGGAACCATTAGTTTCAGAGCGCAGTAATACTATCACGTATTCATAGGTCAAGTCATGCGATCTGCAGATGTTAATTTTGATAGATATTATAAACACTTATAAAATAACACTAACAATATATTAAAATGTTATCAATGTTGACTACAAAAAATGTGTTTGTATTTTATAAATGGTGTTCTAAATCTCTATTCTAATAAAATTAATGTTTAATTTATATATTTACTATAGGGTCGGGATGAGGAATGAAGCATTTTGGAGGTGATATACCCGCTATTGCGTGGAAGGAGAGCTGGAAACTAAAAAGGAAAAACCACTTTCAAGGCACCCGACTGCGATTCGAAACCCGATCTCTCCGCCATCAGCAGGCTAGTCTAACACAAGAGTGACGCCTCAGACCGTTCGACCATTGAAGCGGTTGGTATCAATATTGTTGATGAACTAAGTGCTCCAGCCATCAAGACAATCAAATAGCTAGACAATAAATTTGTATTCCTTTATTGATATAGCCCCTAAAACTTATATCTGATATATCCATCCCCTAAACAATTTCCTCTCCATTTTGTACCACCTTACAACCCTCTTCAGAATGATGTATACGAAACAACCAAAATAATATCGCCGACACACGTCGTTTTTCCCACTGGGACTTGCTACCAAGCATGTTTTTATTTTATTTCTTCCTCTATTTTTTTTTTGTTCCCAGCGCAGCGGGAAACGATAACCCTTGACGCTTGTGAACATGTATCACTCCACGACCTCACCTAGGGACTAGTTTATCACGCGCAGTGCCGCGCCTTGACATGCAAGCGGAGAGTTCCCACAGGTCAAGCAATGATTGGAAGAACGTCCTTTTCCATGAGAGGGGTGCGGGGTATAAAAGTGGATAAACTTGGTAAGGGAGAGGGCATTCGACACCTTGGCTCATCTATCTGGAACTCAATTTGCGTAGGGGTTGAAGATGACCCTAATTCATTATAACGCTGTCAAAAGACTCAAACATGTAACATAAGTTGGGCCAAAAAGGGAATATTATAACCAACGTAATCGAGTTAAAAAAAAGTTAGGGGAATATAAAAACCACACTCACACACACACAAAATTCGCACCATATTAATCCAACGCCCTATTAATTTTTCTGGTTTGATTGAATACATTTTTACTTATCCTTTTTCAGTGGTAGAATAAGGTGGGGTAAGAGTGCGCATTGGCTTTATTTCTATTTTGGCGAAATAAAAGTTGGCCATACTGTTTGGTTTTAGGAAGTTGTCATGACAGATAAGTTTTCTACATAATTTGAGTTTAATCTGAAAACACATTTTCAAACAATGCGGTAAGTTGTGATTTTAGGCACTCTGATGTAATTTGGCAGTATTTAGCAAACGTGATATCTACATCAAATATTTATTAAAATTAAGATATATTGTTATCTTTCGAAAGAGCAGTTTTTAGTGTAAACAAAAAGGGTCTACATTATTTAGGAAGTTTCTCACTAGGGGACAGCACTTCCCGTTTAGTTGTAGAATTATGATTGGGTCAAGGAGGCTCATAAAGGGGCGGGGCAGAAGTACACACTGTGTACTCTTACCCCAACTCTCTATTACGAGTATTTCTCGCTTTATATCACTCATTGCGACAATTTTTCCAAGAAAAAGAGCAAAAAAGGAGGATCAATTATGATTTGCTTTGACAGTGGTTACATAAATACAGAGCTATTTAAAGAATAGTTGAGGTATTTTCAAAGAGATGTAATGGCAAGTTTAGAGCGTATTACTTATTGTAGACAACCACTCTTCACATATGAGTTTGAATGCTGTGCTCTTCTGAAGAGAAAATTATATTTATCTCTTGTCCTGCAAAGTACTCACAAACTGCAACCATTGGACAGAAGTATTTTACTCACAAGCGTGCGATCAATGGTTATTGAGTCAGCCCGGGCGTACAATATCCCACTTTCAAGTCGCACGACCTTTTGGCAATGCTTATCAAGGATGTGCCCCAATGACTTAAGTTATTATGGATTTAAAATGTGTGGTATTTTCCCGGTTAACAGTTTCGTATTTTCAGAAGAAGAGTTTATTCCCCTAACTGTCACAGACCAATCTGATGGCTCATTAAACGCAACATCTGAGACTCAGACCTCAACATCTTTGGCTGCCAGAAGAGGTAATTAGCCCACAACATCTATGGCTGCCACAACAAACCCCCAGCCAAAGATAGGACAAAAATCTCAAATCATAGCAGGGACACCATTTGAAAATAGTTTGATGATGAAAGACGAATGTAAAAATTAATTTGATCAAGTTATAAAATCATTGTTCAAATTTAAAATTAATACTCCAATTTTGTATTTGCCAAAAAAAAATATTTAAAAGCAACAAAATCACAAGTTAATTAATACATTTTATGCTCCGGTTGGGAAGTACAGTACGAATATCCACCTCTATAAGACTGGGTTCATTCAATGCAAGAGTTGCAACTAATGGTGGCATGAAATTGGTTCTAATTATTAAGGGTAAAGTGAATTTATTTGCGAATATTTTAAAATAAGTTTGAAATAAACTTTAAAATTGTTTATCAACTAGTCTAAGTCAAGAAAATGGAATTTCTCAGTGAGATATGTTCGTTATAAAAATAGTTAAAATAATTTACGTGCTTAAGTTTATTTTATACCAATGTTGCTAGCTATGTTTAAAAAACATCAATAATATCTATAACGTCTTTCTTATATCTTGTGAAGTTTTATAGTGTAAAAGTCAATAATATAAATTAAATTTTATAAAGTTTTGTGGTGCGCACTTTTACCCCACCTATGGGGCAAAAGTATTATTTTGTCAAATTTAGTAATTTTTTAATCATTTGTTAAAATATATTTTTTAAATTATTAAAAATTGTTACCTCAATGACAATAAAATGAAGATAGCCATCCCAAAAATTTACATAATTTGATACATATTATTAGCTTATACATGTGTTTAAACGTTAAGAGCGTCCTCTTGCCCCACTTTACTCTAAGTGTATTTTTTTTATAAGACATTCTAACTATTATTGGGTTACCACGATCACTATTGGTTTGTTTGAGTTTTAATTTATGACTAAGGACGCCGCCTCGGTAGGGGAAAAACTGCCAAGCAGAGGTTCATCCCTGACGCCATATTTAATTATGCAAAGCGTTATTTCAAAATATGGTTCATGACAAAATAGAGTCGAAAGAGCAGGAATGTTCAACCTTTCCCCAACTGAGGGCCTCATAGGTTCTTGGGAAATCGGGCGTGGGGCCATACATGAAATTAATAGAGCCTAATTTTCAAATATAGTGTGTATATATATATATATAAAATGGCTCACGCTCGAGTTCCCAAACATATATATATATATACATCCACACATATTCCCACCCCAACCCAAACCCATCCATTCACACACACAATAGACACATACATATACACAATACACACAATACATGCACACAATACACACATACATATACACAATACATACATACATAAACACACATACATATACACAATACACACATACATACATATATACAGACAGACATACATACATACATACATACATACATACATACATACATACAATACATACATACATACATAAACACACATACATATATAAACACACATACAGACACACACATACATAGCATTATACTTACGACTCTGAAAACTGCATGGAAGTTACCGAGCATTTACGTCAGTTCCAAAAGTCTAATTTGTTGTTTATTTCTTCAATTTGAAGTAGGTAATTCAATTTGAGCTGGCTAGACGCGGGTTAGACATGTATGATCTGATTATTATGTTAAAAAATTACTCTTCAACGTTCTTTTTTTTACTGTTACTAGTAGTACTAGTAGACTAATTTAAAAACTCACACATTAATACTTGATAAAAAACTGAGCTTTTATATTAGTTCGATTTTTTGTTGAACAAGAACAGTTTGAAAAGTTATAATTAAATAAAAAACCGTTAGTAAATTGTATTCTATAAAACGAAGGTAAAGTACAACATTATAAATCAAGAATATTTATCTGTTACTGTTTCTTATTTTAGAAGCAGCTTTATGGTTAATATTTTTCTTATAGCCAAAGTTTGGTGAGTTAATGCGTCATCTATTTCTGGAGCTCGTCCAATAATAGTTTTCCCTGCTGTGTTGAAAGATGAACAACCAATCAGAATGATGGTAGTTGATCACGTTAAGTATACCGCATGCTATGTAACAAGAAACAAACAAAACAAAATGTCGCTATTAATGTGAATTGGAAAGGGAAATCCTATAGAGAAAGATGAAATGATACCACTTATATTTATTTGCGGTAAAGGGCGAAAGACAATAATTTGTGACTTCATTTTGTGTAAACTAGAGATAGCTGATCATTAAGAAAGTTAAATTTGGAAAATGTACATCTTAAAAAATATGTCATGTTAAGGTGGTATGAGAGGGCATATGAGTTATCAAATCAATTCATGCTCCAGTAGATACATTTGGTACACATATTAATATCAATAGTTTTTGAATATTTGAAGAGTACAGGAAAAACAGAGGGAAACTCACATTACACACATTTTCAAGAACAACTACTTTTCTATATCTCAAACTCCCGAAAAACTCCAGAAAATACTTAAAAAAAATTTTTTTAATAGAAACTCTTTAAACATAATATCAAGTGCATTATAATAGATTCGTGATTGTCCAAAAGATAGTAGGACTACATTAATTTGAACTAAAATTGGACTTGACCAATTTTTCTCCTCTACCCTTAAATTTTGTCATAAGTGTCAAATGACGAGGCATATTTTTAATTAAAAAAATCCTAATAAAATTCCTCGATCTTCATGCAATATATTCCAGAATAGTTAAGATTACTATGTGCTGAAACTTAATTTAAATGCACAGTATCTACTGGGACCCTATTTTACTATACACTTTGGTGGCCACTTGGTCTAACGCGTTACTTTCGCAGTAGACTAGACCGCCGATGACGGGGAGATCGAGGTTCGAATCTCGGTCGTTTGTACTGAAAGAGTTTTTCTAAAACGGTTTTCTACTCTCCCTACACGCAAATGCGGGTACACTTCATATAATATAGCCTTCCTAATCCCTAAAACCATTAACGTAATTAGTCCATAAGCGCATTATCCGAACGGGTAGTAAGAAGCGGTGCTAAGAAAAAAATTTCATTTTATTTATTTCTGTAAAAAAAAATGCTCCCTTTCATCCCACATTAAAAACCAATTTTAAAATTCTCCTATAAGGATATGGTGGCCATAATATGAGAACAAACTATTTAAAAATGACATTCGTTTATAAGGTGAGAACTATAAAACATTTCTACTGTATTTTTTTTTGTATTAAAAAATAATTAAATGACGTGTGTCAATTTTCTTGGACTAAAATAAGAGCAGCTTTGAAGCTTTAAAAACACAATAAATTAACTTTTAAATAAACAAATAAATTAAATATGTTAAAATAAATCCAAAGTCAAGTTAAAGGAAGAAAATTATGGATCGAAATTAGAACGATTGATGAAGGACTAACTCAAGAGAGTTGGTTCCTTGGGGGAAAACTGATCAAATATTAAAGAGACGCAACCAACGTACTAGCCATCTCGAACTCTTCCATCCTTTGTAAAATTTACAGCCCAAGTCAAAGTGTTTGATGTCACCTTCAAGGTTGATGCTGAAAACGAAACATCACCTTACACAGCTTCCTAGCTGTTTGAATACTAGAGCCTGCTACCAATGGCATTACTACTCGAGCTATATCATGTATATGTTACATTCTAAGAGTGAAACTGACCATTTCACGAACTGTGCAAATTTCTGTTCATTTTCATGAAATGGCCTCTTTTATTGACCATTTCATGAACTAAGCCAAAAATGGTTTTTTTTATCACCGCGTCTTACTACCTCTTCGGGTTATAAGCTTATCTACTAATTACGCTAATGATCTTAGGAAGTTTATATTTATAGGAAGTGTACCCATATTTTCACGGAGAGAGAGTGGAAAATTATTTTGGAAAAAACCCTCAGTATACCTAACCAAGATTCAAATCTCGATCTCCCCGTCATCAGCAGTATGCTTACTGCGAGAATAGCGCGTCAGACCATGCAGTCACCGGAGCAGGTAAAAATACATTGACTCTTGGGCATTTACCTAACTGAAATTTATTGTACTATCTACTACAAGATTAACTGAAGTTCCTTTTAAGATGTTATTTTAAACTAGCCCAACCTAACTTAACCTAACCGTCCATTCTAAATCGATTGAAAGTTAAATTAACTTAAATTATTATTATTATTATTATTATTATTATTAGCACCGCGTCTTACTACCCGTTCGGGTTGTACGCACTTACGCTAATGCGCATTGGTAGGGTGATTGTGAGATGAAATGGAGGACCTACAGTTTAGCGTGGAATCCGAACCACGGTAGAGGCCTGGCATTCCTCACATTCACAAGTATGTGATTAATACACATCTTGTCAGAGGTGAAGGAAGGGTTTGGCAATCAGACAAATCTGTGCCGTGACCGAGGATTGAACCCCGGACTCTCAGCACAGAAGTCTGACACCTTACCCCTAGACCACCAGGTCACCTAAATTAACTTAAAGACCAAACTTTTTATTCACTTGTCCATTTCCAGGAACGGCTAAAAATTCATCCAGTTCATAATTTGGGTATCTTTTGAAGCGGCCCAGTTAATGAATTAGCCATTCTTTGAACTAGGCAGCACAAGTGCTACCAAATTAATGACCCGGATGAATTTTTGCTCAGTCCGTGAGATGGACACGTGACGAAGCCAATTCGCAGAATGAATAGACATTTGCTCAATTCATGAAATGGCCAATTTTTGGAGTGTAACATATATAACTCAAACAAGGTGATATGCTCATTTTAATAAGTAAATAATATATTGTGAATATAAACATGTTTTGAAGCTAATTATATTAAACTCGTATATTGTCACTAAGATGATCTTTATTTTTTTACCTACTATATAACAATTATTAAAATAAAATCCTAATCGAAATTTACTATAACCACTAACTAATAGGTTTGGATGCAGCTTAACATACTAACTCCGAGAAGTTTTCATTAAAATACTATTGTTAGATTTTAGTATATAGTAATAAGACATATGGAGTTATCCCAGATATAAATAAACTTCTCTTGCACTAAATATTTGAAAAACAATCAATATAATATTTTTTTGTAATTTATAAATTTCAAAATAGTTATACATACATATTATTTAAGTATGGGTGACCAGGTAGTCTAGAGGTAAGGTGTCAGACTTCTGTGCTGGGAGTCCGGGGTTCAATCCTCGGTCACGGCACATTTATATGATTGCCAAACCCTACATTTACCTCTAACAAGACGTGTATTAATCACAACTTGTGAATGTGAGGAGTGCCAGGCCTCCACCGTGGTTCGGATCCCACGTTAAGATATGAACGCGGCACGCCTATTAAAATGGTAACAAGTCAAAAAATAAATGGTACGGCACACCGCACAGACTTTCTCTCTCTTTCTATAAATTCGTAAGATTTATGAACGGAATAATGTACATTGTATCATCACACCTCCACATAAGAACACGCATAAAATAATATACAATGATATATATTCAATGAGAAAAGAGGCGCATCTTTGTCCACCTAAGAGCATTTCAAACAGTTTAAAGTCTTCCACAAGGATCAACACTTCGTATTAAAATTTCGATTTCTGGTTAAAATTTTAATATTTTATAAGGTGTTGCACATCTTAGAGTCATCGCATTGATATTTAATTATTCATTTATACATTTTGACCAATAAAAAATGTAAATATTGACTATTGAGTCTAAAATGGAGATAGATCATTGCTATGCAAACATTTCTCCTAAGAGATTTAAGGAAAAATAACATACTTTTTTAGATACTTATATTTAATTACTCTATGGCATTGGAGAATTATTGCGTTAAGACTTAAGTAGTATATGTTTACAACTAAAGCTCACAAAATTGTATTAATATATTTGCAAATATCTCAGAAACTGCTGCTTTTATAAAAATATATGTCAAATAAAAGTTTTTTATTTCTAATAGTCCTACAATTTTGCAATGATAAGTTGTTTAGTTTCTCCAATAGTTGTGGAGATACGGAAATTAACGCTTCTGTAATGTACCCTAAAAATCATTTTCATAGGAAAATGAAAATAGCCAGTTTATTTATAATCTTAATCAACGCCTAGATACGAATTTTAATCAAAATCGTTTGAGCAGATTTTGAGAAAACCAAATTTTTCTCTTTTCGCCCTTCAGTAAACTACCCTTAATTTTAAGTTTTTATAGACACACAGACAGACGGCATTGCAAAGACTATTTTTTAGGGTTCGGGGGGTCATGAGACGTCGACATCCATCAACATTTCAGGTTAGTTTTTTTTACGATCGCAATACTTAAGCTTTAATGTCCAAAAAGTTAAAAAAATATATATAATTGCGTATAGATTGAAAATTATTGATTTTATAAAAATATGTTTCGAATAAAATATTTGTATTATAAATATATATACATATTTGTAATGCTAAGTAATTTCATATCTCAAATAGTTTCGGAGCTATTATAAAAAATGTTAATTTACGCATCAGACCGGAGCCCTTAAAGCCATTTTGCCGAAATATTGAGAGTAGCCATTTTGTTTGGAATATTTATTAATGTTCATAAATGAAATTTAATCAAAATCGTTAGAGCCGATTTTGAGAAAATCGACTTTTTCTCTTTTTTCCCTTCAGTAAACTACCCTTAATTTTAGGGGTAGATATCCAATTCCAAAAACCCCTCGGGGCAACCCTATGAAAACCCTAGATATCAAGTTTCAGCTCAATCGGTAAAATAGTTTAGGCTCTAGTTGGAGGTACAGACAGACAGACAGACAGACAGACAGACAGACATTCAAAAACCACTTTTTCGGATTCAGGAAGTCATGAAACGTCAAAATTCATCAAAATCTCGAGTTGGATTTTTTTGACGATCACCATACTTTCTCTACCTGTAAGATAGAGAGAAAGTAATAAAATAATGAAGTATAGATTGATTGAATGTATTGAATCTGATGAATGAATATTTAAAGATTATCAATGGAAGGGTTTGACGGCCTATATTTAGCTTCAGATTACAAATGACCTTTCCCCAATCCATACAACGACCAAGGTGGAATAAGTTTATTGCACTGTCCCAAAGACAAGAAATATATCTTATATTATGACGTGTTTACACACATATTTAAACTATATAACCTTGATCACTAAATGTAAACATCACCAAGAGGCTAATATGAGTTATTAAATTTAATTAAATAAAATTATCATTAGAAAATATGTTGAGTCTTATTTCATACTGTAGGTTAAA
This sequence comes from Timema genevievae, assembly GCA_902155825.1. Classification (NCBI taxonomy): domain Eukaryota; kingdom Metazoa; phylum Arthropoda; class Insecta; order Phasmatodea; family Timematidae; genus Timema; species Timema genevievae. The sequence continues at coordinate 94,279 of CABFWO010000474.1, forward strand.
CTATCCATACACTTCCAATATGAAAACACAGATTTCTTTTTTTTTTAGCTATTACAGAGAATATATTATCAGGAGCATTTTGGTAGTAAATTTAATCATAAAACCCACTTCAGTGACCAAACGGTCTAAGGCATCACTCTCATGTTAGAATGGCCTGCTGAATACGTGGACATCGGGGTTCGAATCTCAGTCGGATCTAATGTGATAGGTTTTCTTAAATGGTTTCCAACTCTCCTTCCATGCAAATGGGGGTAGATTACCTCTAAAATGCTTCCTTCCTAATCTCTTCCCCATTAGAGTAATTATCATATATGCGTATAGCCTGAACAGGTAGTTAAGACGCAGTAATAAAAAATATTATGTCGGTATACAAATCTATAATGAACCAACAATAATATTTATATCTATTTCGGTGGTAAAGTCACTTTTCATAGTATATAAAACTAGTACTATGGTATGGAAAAAGAGAAGATGCCGACGGAAATTTTGGAAATGAAGTATGTGAGAAAAAGACCTTAGGGGAATCCAAGAAAGAAAGAGAAGGGAGGAGCAGATAACAGAAAGTGTTAAAGTGAGAGGAGAAGAATGGAAGAAATTAAAGTAAGAAGAGTGGTGGAAGGATAGAGGAAGATGGAGGCATTTTACTAAAACTGACCCGGCCACAGGCTGGAAACAGTTGATGATGATGATGATGATTATGGTAGCGATTCAACTTTAGCAGAGGTGGCAATTTCCTACTGTAGAGATATAAATATATATTAGATAAGTTGGCCGATCTCATTCATAATAGGAAAACTGTCTCATCTTAGTCGTTCGGGGGCATAAGGAGTAGTTCATCATCGTAGAACACATAGTAGTGCAAAACTGTTATAACACACCACACAATTATGTTAAATGTAACACCCTCGCAGTTAGTCGTTAGTCTATTTAAAAGTTTAAAATCTTCACAAAATACATTAGTGCTAGAATATTGTACATCTGTTTAGAATTTAAAAAAAATTCTAGGTTCTTAAGAAAACAAATTTACCAAGGGTTTATTTTTTCACCACATCTTAGTATTCGTTCAAGTTAGACGCATATATTAACTATCGTACCGGAAGGTAGAATTTTAGAGAAAATTTATCTGCATTTACGTGGAGAGAGGGTAGGAAACCACTAAGAATTTAAGGGGAAAATACTCAATGCACCCGACCTGAATTTGAACCACTATCTTACAATCACCGGAAATCCGATATAACACGAGAGTGACGCGGTTAGAGAATTCGGCTACCGATGCGTGTTTAACAGGGAATAAATTACCAATTCCCTTCAGTAGTTAGCAATTTACAAAAAATAAATTCTAGTATTTTATATAAAACATTATAACATTAGACATAATAAACTTATTAGTGGTATCGTTTTAACATTATTAAAACAAAAGCTTTATAATTTAAATTTTCAGGATAAATGACTTTTTGCTTGTAATAAAAATGTATATAAAATACTAATGTCTATTTTTAGCGCACTACACTCGCAGTAGACTAGACTACTGTTGACAAGAAGATAAAAGTTCGAATCTCAGTCGGGTATACTGAGGGTGATTTTCCAAAATTGTTTTCCACTATCCCTCCATGAAAATGTGGGTACATTTCCTCTAAATATAACCGTCTTAATCCCTAGAACCATTAGCGTAATTAGTACATAAGTGTACAACCCGAACGGTTAGTAAGACGCGGTGCTAAAAACAACATATTTTATGTGCTACTATCTTTAAATGTAATATTACAATTTTTAATTTTGATATCATTATCTAAATCAGTCATCTAAAGCTTTTCTTAAAGAAAATAAAGATTAATATACTTTATCTCGGTCTGTCAGTTTGTGCTTGCAGAACGCTGTATCATCTGTTTGGAAGCTGTGCTCGTGTGGTTTGGACAGATTAAAGGCTTCACGCTCTTCCCTGACGGAAATATAATCCTACCTCTTCAATCCCCGGCATGACTTTCATTTTCTTGGCTACAAGCGAAACTTTTGACAAACCGATCTACAAATGTCACGTTAGGAAATAGGATGTAAAGTCAAGAAGCTGGATTTTGTTGGTAATGTTTCATGCTGAGTATTATATTTTTTATTCGTGATTATAAGATTATTCCAGTTAAAAATTGATTTTTAGCCACTCATATTAACATGGTTAATATATCTGCCTTTTTTTTTATTATTAACAATCTAATTTGGCCTGGCATCTTACAATTTTAAATTCAGGCCTTATTTACACAGTATCAAACAAATTTCCTACTAACCCAGGATAACGAATAAAAAAGACCATCGAAAAAGATATCTGAGGGCTTAGAGCAACGTTTCAGATCCGCAACCTAGGGCCAAAAACATTCTAATATTTTAAAGTAAAAACATAAATTTGCTAGATCAAGAATATTTTTTTTAATTTCAAAGTTTCATTCTTTTTCAACTGCTTAAAATCAAAATAAATAGAATATCCTAAAAAATGTCACTAAATAGCAATATTTTAACGTGTTTAAAAAAAAATTGGGACGTCCTACAGGGAAAATTGGCTATCCGTGATTTTAATTATTTAGCCAAAGGTAACAAGACGAGGGAATTTAATCGTTAATTTCCATTTATTCTCCATTTCACATTTGCTAAACTATTGAACAGCCTAGTAAAATGTACAAATGTATAGTTACTATCCATTTATTCAAAGTAAAAAAGTTTTATTTAATTTGTTTTTTGTAACAAAACGCAAGCTTTTAAGTTTTACATCACAAACTGTTTAAAAACACAAGGCTTAGTGATACAAACATATATAGCAGTCTTTTAAAACTCCATATCTATTTCTATTCATAGACAACAAAGATATATTTATCTGGATATTTTAACCGGAGCGTCAGAAATACGCAAAATATCTGAAGGATTATTTCACTTCACCGTAGAGATAAACATAAACTAGACAATGGAATAAAAATATCAAGAAAAAACACAAAGATGGTTTTTTAATATGGGAATATATCAGCGATTGTATTTGGTTTAAAATTATTGTACACAAATTCTTTATAAAATGGGAATAAACTCCCCCACATGCCGCTTAGAAGTGATCGCTGAATACAATTATTATGTAACCGAGAATTTTTAACTGTCATAATTTTGCATCTAAGATTTATATACCAGGTTAAATACCCAAAATAGTCATTATAAATTATTAAGATTAAATAAACATACTGCCGTATACTTGTGAAGATAGGAATTAAGTCACTTTTTTTTTACTATGAGTGTTCTCTTCTAAAATTTATAAATACTATTTCATAAACTATTATTCATTTTTATGAAATCATAATCTCAGCAGGGACAAACCATCAATATATAATACCAATTTGCAGAAAGTCTCGACAAGTCTGAAGAGCAGCATTACATCTAATCTAGTCTCTTGTAGAGACATAGAACAGTTTCGTGTTTAAGCCTGGCAATATGGGGTCGCTGGCACACCAGGAAACTTTTATTTTATAGCGGACGAAATAAACTTATGGCAGAGCGCAGGATAATATCTGAACATAATATATTTCTTGTTCTTCAGAAACTTCTAAAAGAATGCCCCCTCCTCCTTTTCTTAGTTTTTGTAATGGTCACCGAGTAACTGTGTAAGAAATATTGAGAAAAAAAACAACAAAATAAGTTGAAATAGCAATAAAGTTTAGCTATAAGATGAAAAAAGTAAAAACTAATAGGAAATAATATTGTAAACAAAAAATACAGTAGAACTAAGAGGGAAAGTATATAATGGCAGAATATTTGTTGATGAAAAGAGAAAACCTTCATTGTTTTTAACCGTTAAGTTCTATATTTACTCTAAGAAGCGGACTTCACTGTGTAATGGATTTAATTGTAACAACAGATTCAATCAAACACTTTCATCTTGTGGAGGACCGAAATAATAAAATTAATTGGCAAATTTATGAATTTCTATAAAATAAAATTCAATCCAATTAGTACTTTAAAGCGTTCGTAAATAAATAAATAAATAAATAAATACTTACATGGTAAATGTGTGTTTCAATTTTGTTTCAATTTTTTTTCAAGGAATATTTCAATGACCAATTATTTAAAATTATTTTTTAAAGGTTAAATGGAAAACGTACAATCTTATAAGAATTTAAATATTAATATTAACTTGAAACATAAGAACAAAACATATTTATATTCAATTCATACACCATCAACGGGGTCCTAAAAACCAGAGGGTTCGGAGAGTATTCCAAATACTTACTACATGTTTGAATGGTAAACCTTTCACCGAGTTTTTTTTCAGCACACAGCATTAAAAACATGTTATGTGAATAGAACTCGTGTTTTTACGCATGACATGGACGAATAAACGAGAATAGCGCCTGTACTCCTATGATTAGCGCTGTGATAAAGGAAAGATGGGACTTTTCAACGTCACTGTGTATAAAGGTTCATCCCACACTGGCCATGAACTATACGTACAGCCCATTCACCATAGGATTGGTGGTAACTGGCAGCTATCAAAAGCTATCAAATCTATTCTTTTATCATGTATCCATTCGCCAAACAATGCGATCTGTCTTTTATGTTGAGTTGTTGTTACTTTTGGCAGCCAAAACTTTCACAACAAAAAGTGTTTTTTTTTTCTTTTAGGAGTTTTTACATTATTGAAATATGAACTTTCTTAAGTTTGGCCATTTTTTTGGTGAAAGCAGCGTTTATAGTTCACTCTAAAAAAAGATTTAGCAAAGAAAGCTTCTAAAAGGCTGTCTTCTTACTTTATATATTAAGATGACGGACCAGCCGAAACAAGCGTGGTTGATGACGTAAAAACAATCCGTGTTCAGTTGTGTTCATTCGCACGTGTTTACAAAATAGGACAGTTTTATTCTTAAACTAATATGTTGTTAACTGCTTCAATGGACGAATGGTTTGAGGCGTTCCTTTCGTGTTAGACTGGCCTGCTGATGAGGGGGAGATCAGGGTTCAAATTCCGGTGCTGGGTTTACCAAGGGTGGCTTTTCCTGAATGGTTTCCCAGTTTACTTCCACAAAAATGCCGGTAAGCTACCTCTAAAATGCTTCCTCCCTCATCCCTACCCTCTTAGAGTAATTATATATGCATATAACCTGAACCGATAGTAAAACGCGGTGACACTTTTTAAAAATTTTGTATGGTTATTTTTCTAAGTTATAAAAAAACTTTTATCTATTTATTTTGGTGGCCAGTTATAACAAGATACTAGTGTGAACATTGTAATTTTAAATTCATTATTTCATGTAGGCCTACTATAAAATATCTCGTTGCCACAAACACGAAACACAAATCATCATAAATGTATTAATATTGTTTGTCCTTTCAATAAGTTACAAGAAAATAATAATGTAGTAATTCTTAATAAATTATTTTTAAAATAATTCCCTAACACTTTTGATTGATAATAATATAAAGACTAAGAAAATAATATTTCCACGTTAATAGTTTCAATCAATGTTCGTAATAACCACCTTCTGCTAGCTGTCAGTTAACACCACTCCTACGGCGAATGGACTATATATACATGTATTTTAATATAATTACGAACTTAATGAATAAGGAAGGGCACGCAATTCTTTTAACGATATAATATGCAGAGGGTTTCACCCGATGAAAGCTGTTGTATCACTAACGCCGTGAGATAGAACATAAAGGCAATTACTTCAACATGACTGTGTGGCGGGTTGCATTCAACAATAAACAGGCGGTACTAGAGTAGTATTGTAAAACAACTGGAGCAAGAACGAGCAAGGAACGGTAGTTTTAACACATATGTAACCCGCGACGGTTGGCACGCGGGTTAAGGCGTCATATATGCATGGTATAGTGTTATGGTGACGATGAGTTCAAGGTTGAAATCCTGGTAGGGCCTAAAAGTGTTTTTCCCCTCAATGGTTTTACACTCTCCTTCCACACAAATGAGGGTATAGTCCTCTAAAATTTTACCTTACTCATTATTATCTAATTAGTGTAAATATTTAGATAACCTGAATGAGTACGAAAATGCGATACACAGAAAAAATATTTATGCAGAGTTGATTTTTATGTTAAATAAACGGTAGGTGATATAAGATACGATCGATGTATTTTTCAAAGCTTTCTTTTGTGGTCTAATGGTCGGAATTACTGGCTACGGATCCAGAGGTCCAGGATTAGATCACCAGCGCTTCCAGAATTTTTCTGTTAAACAGTGTAACTGGAATGGGATCAAGCTCAGCCTCGCGAGGAGAAATTAGGAGCTACTCGAATAAAGAATCAACGGCTCCAGTCAAGAAAACTGAGATTGACGGCCCGAGGGTTCGTTGTACTGACCTTATGACACCCTTTATCAGCAAATGTTAGCACTAACATAGTTAATGTCAGCAGCCGATCGGTCGCTATAGATAGATCTCGGGCTCACGCCATACAGTTTTCTTCTTCTTTCAAATAATATGAACACATAATAATCACTTTAAAATCTTTTATAACTTTTTAAAAATATAGTAGAAATTCATTAAACTACTCGAGTGATTCCTCAATACTAAATAAAATGTGTTTTCAAGTATACATTTATCCAGTAAAACTTCGAGTTTCCTGAACCTCGCGCGGGACTGAAATTAATAAAACTTTAATCTATCGGTACCTGGTTTTTTAACAACAAAAAATATCTTTTAGATGAAAGTCCAAACCAATTTTAAATCGTTCATGGAACTCCCGACGTATAGAACTGACTTCGCCGCACGTTAACAAGATCTTACAAATGCCCTCCCCATTTTCCCCTCTTCATTCCTACGCACCCATATATTTCACCCCACCACACAGGGTTGCAACCCCACCACCACCACCCCTATTTACATTTCATCCCCGAAGCCCCTTTCAAACCTGACTCGATGTCTGGGATTGGTAGAGAAGAGGGGGTGAGGGATCTTTTGAGTGAATTGTCATATCTGGTGAGCGATTGTGCAAATAGCGAACATTCTGTCTCCTTAGGTTCAGAATTAGATTACAGTCCCTTAGGATCACTTCAGTTTGAAAGAAAGCTAAAGAGTTCAACCATCACTTCTTGTGGCTAAATTATTCGAGCCAGTCAGGTTAATTTAGCTCAAACGTTTAAACATTAGGATTAGACCTAATCTATGTGAGAGGGATGGGAGAATTCAGTGATTCACATGTGAAAAATATACACTCATGATGTTATTGGCCAGAGAGTCAAACTTATAATGCATGTTTTACACTTGTGAAGTAGCTACACTCTTATATATTTTTTTAAAACACTATAACATAATTGCAAGTTAATTAAGATAAAAACTAATTATTTATTCGTTAAAAAATAAAATACGGCCCATGGTTTGATTTCTTCTCTCCAGTGGAGTTATAGTCAAATTCCCTCTTGCCACAGTGTTTCCATAGTTTGGGTTGTTTTTAAAATCATCCCTAATTGCTGGTGCTTATGCGGAATTAATGTCTAGAATTTAGATCATCTGGCTTGCCAGAGATGGGGGAAATCGGGGTTCAAATTATTGATGGGTGAACCGAGTTGTGTTTTTCTATATAAATGCCCACTATATCTCCACGTAAATGCAGGTACATTAACTCGAGAGTTTACCTCACTCATACTTATTCCATTAGTGTAATTAAATGAGGATAACCCGAATGGATAGTAAGACGTGGTTAAATATAAAAAGCCACTGAAGTAATCAAATCTAACAGAATGCACCAATAAATAAGAGCTATAAACACAAACGGTTACCAGCCTTCGTGAACAGAGTTTACAAATAAATAAAGTTCTAAACCAAACTGGTACTGTTCCTAGTTCTCGTGACCAGAGTGTACAAATAAATAAAGTTCTAAACCAAACTGGAGCTGTTCCTATTTCTCTTGACCAGAGTGTATACATAAATAACGTTCGAAGCCCAAATGAAGCTGTTCTTAGTTCTCGTGACCAGAGTGTACAAATAAATAAAGTTCTAAACCAAACTGAAGCTGATCCTATTTCTCGTGACCAGAGTGTACCGACACAATGCAAAGGCAACTTAGGGGAGAAAGCTAATAAAATCTTCCTCTCTTGAGGCTTAACAACAATCTGAAGATTTGGATCCGAAGAATCGATATGGAGCCACCCAGCCCGACCACCCTGCACCTAAGGGTCGCCCTCGCAAGACAAAGGGTGCGGGAAATGGCTTTACACGCACTGTGGCGCTCACAGAGAAAAGTCAACATCAAAAAGGAGTTTTATTGTAGCTACGGAAGATTGAATGCGTTGACCACTCAAGTACAGTGTCTACTAACTTCTGTAATAGAGTAATTTGTCTGATAATGTGTCAAGTATGATATAAGCTATAAGCAAATTAGCAGAAATATGATTGAAATTAAAAGGCCTTTCATTCGACAAGTGTTAGTTCAAAAATTAAAATATTTAATTAATTTTTATATATTACTCAATCAGTTTTAGAAAATAGCTAACAAGTTTTAGAAAAGAATATTAAACATTGTAAAAGTAATAGTAATAAATAGAAACAATAGGTTATCAAATAACTAGATATGATAATTTAAAACACATAGGGCCGTATGCAAGAACTTGACTAAGTGGATGCTAAGGGGACATTAGCGTGGGTTTGCTTGCGTCATCATAGGTTAAAAGGTGGAGCGATAGTGTGCTCGGAACCACACTATCGGTGCACTAAGCATTCACTAACATTCTTGCCTACCGCCCTTAGTATCTAAAATTTGTACTTCATTATTAAATGTAAAAACACATACAAAAAATTTCAATCAAGAATTTGAAAAAAATTATACTAACTTAATTAAAATTGTTATATTTTCAGTTTAATTTTTATCTTTCAATATATAAAGTGACTTGGTGTGTCTGATGCGTAATTTCAAAACATCATTGAAAAGTTTGATTTTAAAAAAACTAGGTTAAAAAGCATCAACTATGCCTGTTTGGACCAATAGTGCTAATTGGCTTACATTAGCTTGATTATAATTCGAATTCCTTTGAAAAACAACACACACAGAAAAAAAAGTTCTAAAGAAATGTATGGAAATAAGCTTTTCCCCTCACCATTCATTACAAACACATCATCTACTCAAGTAACCCTCATTACAAAAACATAAGAATGGAGAAGATTCGTTTTAAAACGCGTCTACAAATTCACACACTCATTATTTTAAGTGATTATTCAAAAGGTATGCTAGCTTTCTAATCAGAATATCAAAGATCGTCCTTGAAAGTAGAGTTAAACTGCGTTAAACATTCACTTTGTGTTACAAACGCACATAAAAAACAATGGACTGTTTTATATACTGCTCTTTCCACGACAGCATTTTAGTTTACATTTTCTTTTGTTTTTCTTTTCAACCTACCCCATCCCCAATTTTTTTGTTGTTCAAACCAATCTATTCATGTCCTTCATTTTATTCAATTTATTTATCTTTATTTGTACTTTCAAGAAGCCTCTGTTATTTTGATTACGGTGTTTTTATCTGTTTACTTTACTTTTTGTATCATATCCCAACAACTTTATGGCAGTCCATTTATAGATTAGTGAATTACTAAAATGTGTTAAGAAAGTGTCAAAATTGTTTTTTAATGTTCAGAATCTGCGAAACATTGACCATAATCATTTGTTATAAAATTTTAATACGGTATCTATCAATGGTAAAAACAGTCAAAAGAACATGGAAAATAAACCCCACATTATTCTATATTTCTTGACACTAACATTTTATAGGTACCAGGGTGATATTTGCAATATTATAATTTTTTTTATTAAAATAATATTTGTGAAAAAGTAAATTTTGAGTGCGATATTGAACATTTGATTTGTTTAACGCGCAAATGCACTACTGATATTATGCAATATAACCGTGTAATACTATTTGTTTACCATCCTTAAACTCTACGACCGACAGACTAACTATACAAATTACTAATATAGTAAACTTAAAAATTTGTAACTGTTTTAATTAAAATAATTTGTTTTGTATAAGTCATCTGAAGTTATTCAAATCTATACATTAGTTTGGCCAACAAACTTCTAGTGAGCTGATGTATAAAAATTAGTTCAATTTGGGCGTTAATATATTTCTTTGATATCCTTGTACAAAACATATTTTCCACCTCTTTTTAAAACATAAGTCAATGAAATTTTTAGAATAATTTGCTTTATGAAATATCAAAGTGCTTTGACAATTTTTATTCAATCTTTTCTAACCATTAATTTTAGGAATGACTCATTAATTATATCTCCAATAAATCCGAAGAGTCATTGATGTAAAACTAGGTTAATACCCTTTCACAAAGTAAATGTTAACGTTCTGGAGCCTAACTAGGAATATTAAGCTAATAAAGTAGTATCATAAAGCATAGGTTTAGTAGTTAAAAAAAATTGTTTTCACTACCCCATTCGGTTTTATAGTCAGATTTAACACGCCCCAAGTACGGCTCGATACTGAATACAATACACCTACATAGCTCGAATGGAATGGACCAGTTTCGCATAGTGAAATTGGCCCATTCCATTCTAGTCTAGGTGAGTGTCATCCTGTAGTTAGTATAACGCTTCATTTTAGGCGTACTAAGGTCCAGTTTCATAGTCAGACTTAATACGCTTCAAGTGTGGTGCTATACCAAATACAAGATGACACCTACCTAAACTCGAATAGAATGGCCCAGGTTCACATAATGAAATTGGCCCATTCCATTCTGATCTAGGTAGTCTTGTTTTAGTATGGTGCTACACTTGAGGCGTACTAAGTTTGACCACTTAGTCAGAATTAGTACGCCTCAAGTGCGGTGCTTTACTAAATGCAAGACGACACCTACCTAAACTCAAATGTAATGGGCCAGTTTCGCATATGAAACTGGCCCATTCCATTCTGGTTTAGGTAGGTGTCGTTCTGTATTTAGTATCGAGCCATACTTGGGGTGTGCTAGGTCTGACTATGAAACTGGCCCATTCCATTCTGGTTTAGGTAGGTGTCGTCCTGTATTTAGTATCGAGCCATACTTAGGGTGTGCTAGGTCTGACTATGAAACTGGCCCATTCCATTCTAGTCTAGGTAGATGTCGTCCTGTATTTAGTATAGCGTAGCACTTGGGGCGTGCTAAGTCTGACTATGAAACTGGCCCATTCCATTCTAGTCTAGGTAGGTGTCGTCCTGTATTTAGTATCGAGCCATACTTGGGGTGTGCTAGGTCTGACCAAGAAACTGGCCCATTCCATTCTAGTCTAGGTGGGTGTCATCCTGTAGTTAGTATAACGCTGCATTTGAAGCGTACTAAGTTTAATTATAAATCTGGTCTTATAGCTTAATTTGATCTGATTTATTTCCTCAATTGATCCTTATATCCCTCCACACGCGAGAACATCAGTAATGGAGAAACACGCGTAGCCCTCACAGACCATGCCACTAACCACGACCCCAACTTTGCGTTCAATATCACACACACATACGCTCAGTGTAATTGCACCGTAACAAGCCATATGTGCTCACACGCGTTTGCGACAGGGGCTTACTTACGCACATGTGCCCCATACGACGACCGGACAAGAGGTCGGGATTACGGTTCTGGATAACACGCCCGCTCGCCCCTCCTATCATTAACATCGACAGTTCGGATACCGCTAGTCGGTAATTCAATTGAAGTGAGTACGTCCACCTCTCTGGCTACAAACATAATTATTCTCTGTGGTTTCTGGCGATGGACGACTTTGAAGGTTGCGGCGGAGGGGAAACATTGAAGCTGTGAATTTACACCCAGATTGGACACCCATATCTATATAATACAGACCCGCTTCGGTGGACTCATGGTCTAAGGCGTCACTCTCACTATATACTAGACTGCTGATGACGGAAAGATCGTGGTTCTATTCCGGTCGGGTGTACTGAGGTGGTTTTTTCCTAGATGGTTGCTCACTCTCTCTACACTCAAATTCGGGTTTACTTCCTTTAAATTTAACAGTTATAATCCCTAATTCATTAGCATAATTAGTACATAAACACGGCGATAAAGAACTATATTATATTTAATACAGATATACAACAGTTGAAATATACAAAGGTAAATTTAATTTTAAATTAGTTATTATTATTATTATTATTAGCACCGCGTCTTACTACCCGTTCGGGTTATACGCACTTACGCTAATGTGCAATGGTAGGGTGATTGTGAGACGAAATGGAGGACCTACAGTTTAACGTGGAATCCGAACCACGGTAGAGGCCTGGCATTCCTCACATTCACAAGTTGTGATTAATACACATCCTGTCAGAGGTGAAGGAAGGGTTTGGCAATCAGATAAATCTGTGCCGAGACCGAGGATTGAACCCCGGACCCTCAGCACAGAAGTCTGACACCTTGACCCCTAGACCACCAGGTCACTCTTTAAATTAGTTCATTTTGAAAATTTTTAAAATAACCTCATGGGGTCACATGGCCTAATGCATCACTCTCGAGTTAAATTGGATTGCCGGAGACTGGTAGAACAGGGTTAGAATTCCGGCAGGATTTACAGAGAGTGGTTTTTACTAAGTGGTTTCCCACTCTCCCTGCATGTAAATTCGGGAACATTTTTTTATAAAATTTATTTTCTCCATTTATATTCTACTATCGTAATAAATATATGTTTATTGACCAGAAAGGATAAAAGAAGAGGTGAGAAATAAATAATTGAAAAGTTGGGTGCGCTAGAATAGTTGACGTTGATTTGAAAGTCCTAGTTTGGTTCTTATTCGTGTTAACAAAGAGCGACTATTTTCTCATTGCTGTTTCTCTACCTGAATCTTCGTAAAACTGGTGGTTTACCTTAAAACTCATCCTTTTGATCTTATTCCTAATTTTTTTAATACATGCTCAGTGTCTACTGTTCGTTCAAGTTACTTGCATATTTACATTAATTAAGTCAGGGTTGAGGAAGGTAGAACTTAGAGAAAGTGTATCCATATTTTTGCGCAGTGAAAGTGGGAAAAAGTTTAGAAAAAACACCCTTAGTAAACTCAACCGGGATTCAAACCCCAATAATCTCCCCATCATCAGCAATAAAGTTTATTGTGAGGGTGACACATTAGACCATTCAATCACCAAAGCGAGTCCTATTCTTCTAAAACTATTAACATTTATTAATTACTAATATACTCATGTCGACCTCAGTGGTCTTGGGGTGAAGTGGGTTCAAATCCAGCTGAAGTCGACGGATTTTTCGTGAGCGATGAAAATCAGTAGCACAACTTCCTTAGGAGGATAAGTAAAGCCGTCGTTCCTATGTCGAATGTTAAATGTAAATGATCCTTGGTAGGTGTGAGAAAATACATTTCTGGCAAAATTGATATATGTACCTTTTATTGCTCGCTCATAGACATTCAGTGTGGAAACTAACGAGGAACCCCCACACTTATTGAACGCCTCTAGTACATGGGATTTCTACCAGATGGTGCAGGCAGCACTAATCGGTCTAAGAGTCAAGTGCATGCCCAGCTCCTGATAGATATCAATCAAACCAACCTTCGGGTTGTTGACTCAGGAAGAAAGAAAAGTTAAACTCGTAATGTCTCATATTATTATTGCAATGTTTTATCAGTGACTACAAACATTTTTAATACCTAAGTATCTTTCCTTTTTTTTAACCTCATACAGCAGTCAGTGCTTTCAACAGACGCAATATTCACAGAGCATGTGACTGCCCCAAAATAGCAAATATTTGACAGTTAAAAATTTACTAGAACTACCTTAATGCATTCATACATCAACTCAGATATCCTGCAGCTGTCACTTTTGATATTCAACATTAATACCGATAAAATATCACTAATCGAGCTACATTATGTCAATGATAGCAGATATAACGTATATTTATATTTTGTTGAAACATGCCCAAGTACACGAATACACTATTTAACGTTTTGTATAAAGCCTATCCTCAGTATTAGTGTAGGTGGGAGCTATCAGAAGATTCGTTATTGCAAACATTGGCTAAAGTCGTTATTATGACAATTTTATAACACCTTTTATTAAAATTAATATAGTCTTACTAATTAAATAATTATTATTTTCGAATAGGTTGACATAAGTAGCTTTCAGTCAATGTTTACAGTAAAGAACCTTCTGCTACCTACAATACAAGTTATAGGAAGATATTTTCAAACATTAATTACATTATTTTAATAATTTTGATAAGAAAAGAGTAAAGCTTATAGAACTGCAATGTATTTAATTCTACATCAAGCAGTTAATGTTGAGTATCATTAATATATATTAGTATATATAGTAGATTATATTATAGTACTCACTTGTTTAGAATTGTACAGTTGTTTTAATGTATTACCTAACTTATTATTTTATATTTACTTCTCAACATTTCTTAAAGAAATTATTAAAATCCCTGCCCTCACTACCATTATTCTAGCATGTTTAAAAAAACATTTATGATAATAAGAGTTGGGTTGTCACTAAAATATAGTATTTCCCTCAAAGTGGCTAAATAAAGATAGGCGGAATAAATTAAATAATTCAAATGAACAGTGGTAGTCCAATTAATTTGGAGAGGATCATCAAAAAGATTCTGAATTGAATCTCCCCAAAGTGAGCAGTGAAAACTACCCGGTAACACCCTACCCTCTTACCATGCAATCCTTGGTAATACGGAGCAAAGCGACGCTAGACCACTTGGGGGGGAAGGGGAGAGAGGGGGGGAGTTCATCTTTTGATCGCGTCACCGCCTTGTATTGTCTGAGGGCGTCTTGGGCCCCTCGGGTAGCTAGGGAAAACCTCCTCCTCCCCCTTCCTCCGTCAGACGCCATTTGTTATGATCCCCCTCCCCTTTTTCGCAAGGAGCTCCGCAGAATCTTATTCCCCTCTCATCTTATTGAATCCTGTCCGCCCTTGCTAGGACTACTGTAGCTCCCCCGCCCCCCACTCCTGCTAGTCTTCACCACCCCAACAACCACTACTGGAGTTCTTTGTCACTGTCTTCACTTACACGCACACACATCCTCTTGAAGACGATCGCACATACCACCCGTTCACCGGAGTATAGTCTGGTGAAACCATTTTTATTTTATGCACCGCCTCTTACAACCTTCACGGGCAATGCGCATATTTACACTAGCGGGGCAGGGATGAGGAAGGTCAGGGCTGATTTACACTAACGGAGCAGGTATGAGGAAGGTCAGAGGTGATTTACAACTAGCGGGGCAGGGATGAGGAAGGTCAGGGCTGATTTACACTAGCGGGACAGGTATGAGGAAGGTCAGAGGTGATTTACACTAGCGGGACAGGGATGAGGAAGGTCAGGGCTGATTTACAATAACGGGAAAGGAATGAGGAAGGTCAGGGCTAATTTACACTGTCAGGGCTAGGTTGAGGAAGCTCAAGGCTTATTTACGTTAACAAGGCAGGTATGAGGAAGGTAATTTAACGAAATAGAGTGTAATTACTTGTAACCTAATCAACCCTAAATATTTAGGTTCAAATTTACAGAACAATTTTGTTTTCAAACAGCCCAAATTTATTGTCTTTGTTTCGGTTGAGTTTTAAAGTTACCTTATGGATCACACATTCGGCTTTACATCCCCTCCGAAGAGAGTTGTGGTACGGATTTTCTATCACTCAAGAAAAATCTACATACCCCAGTTGGATTTGAACCCATGAATATCGGGTCCTGAAGCGAGAATTATACACCAAAACTACCGAGGTCAAAGGGTTGCAATTTAATTAATAAAGTTATCATTTATTCTATATTTTATTTAGAAATTTAGTTTACTATTCGTGGTGGTATTTATAAAACTTACCACTTAGATTACGTTCTAAAATTAACCTATTTGGGCTAAGACAAATAACGTAACTAATAAATATTTTATAAAATAAGATTTTCTTTTACTATCGAACAAATTCGGTAAAAAAAATTATTATTCAAACACATGCAAACCCGGAGTCTATTGTATACATTATTTTAGAATATTCGGAGAGTTACCAAATTATAAATTTCCCTGGAATTGAGCTTGCCGGAGGAAGTACGCACTTGATTTGGTCGGATTAACTGACACTTCGCTTCAATGTAGCCTAATTTGAAACATGGAACGTGACGAGTGAAAAAGGATGGGAAGAAGAATGAATACCTCCTCACTTCCCAATTCCTATTCTAAATATCTTACCAATGAAAATGTTCTAAGAAATAAGAACCCTCTACTGGAAATTTTAAACAAGGACCAACTAAGCTTAGTTTTTAAACAAAAAAAAACCTAGGGGAAAAACTTATTCATCTCACGTAAAACAAACACATAAGTTGGGAATTTTTTTTTTTGCCTAATTCCTTCGTATTACATTAGTAATAAATATTCATAAGACGACTTCTTTTCTCTATGTCGACGAATAATGCACACAAAAAAAAAATTGTATAAAATTTCGAGAGGCGGGTTTAGAGAGTTGTAGAAGTGTGTTGAGGGAAGAATGGAAAGAATTATGAACCGTGAAGGGGTGAGGTGAAAGGGGTTGGGGGATTGTGAAATATGAAGAGGAGCGTCTTCTTTTTTACTTTGGCCAACTTTTGAAATGGTGAAAGAGAACGTTGCAATTTAGTGGAAACAATAGTTATAAATTTGAGGAATTCTTCCAGAGTGTGACGTGATTCATCTATAACTTTTTTTTAAAAGTTTTTACAAAAAGTATTTAATGTTTTATGTAAATTTAGAATATTATATACAATTAAAAATAATGTGATAATCTGCAATAATTAATGACTAACAAAATAGCAATAATTAATTACTAACAAAATAAATATTTATCAAGAAAAACATTGTTTCCTTTGTTAGAAAAAAACTTCAAAATAAGAATTGTGAAATGTAAAAAAATTCTAATTTTATGTGACGTTTGTAATTTTTATATTACAGTAGGCCTATTATTTAAATGTTAAAAAAATTATAGTTTTTAAATCAATATATTATATAGTTGATAATTATTACTATTCCGGAACCTTCATAATAACTATCATCTAAAGCTATGTATAATAATGTTGTTAAGACTTTTTCATTTATTATATTATATTATTGTCTGTAAACAATTAAAACAAACAGTACTCAGAAAACTACCTTTAAGTAAGTTTTCCTCATAAAAACAAATATTATTTTTAAAATCATATGCAAAACACTTCAGATATAATTTACAAACCTAAGTGCTATACATGACACCTTTTCAAAAATCAATATTCAATATCTAAGCTTGGATTAATTTTTTTAGATAGACAAATATACATTCGTATTTATTATATAGAAAATTCCCCAGGTACTTTAAAAAACAACAACATTGAAGCCATTTAAAAAAAATGTTTCAAATTTCTAAAAATAAGTCATCAATCATCTTAAATTAATGTTTCTATTAAAATCAAGTAAGGGAATAGTGTGTGATATTTGTCATTTCAATCACTTTTCAGATATAGGCCACATTTTAAACAAAATTGTTTGAGAAATTTTAGGCAAAATTCCTATTTTAAAAGATAAGTCCACCCTTGGTTGGAGGGTTAAAATCATAGTAAAAAAAAGCCCACGGTATGATTATATGACATTAAATATGTTTGAAAAAAATTAATAAAACCGTTTGGACTGAAGTTCCAGGAACAAACACATATGGAGACATACAGAATCATAGTACCCAATTTTTTAGTTCGGGGGAACATAAAACGTAAAAATTCATAATAATATCACGATAGCAATACTATTACCCACTTCCGTGGCAACGTGGCCTAACGCGCTAATCTCGCAGTAGACTAGATTGCCGATGACGGGGAGATCGAGGTTTGAATCTCGGTCGGGTATACTGAGGGAGGTTTATAAAACGGTTTTCCACTCTCCCTCCGCGCAAATTCGGGTACACTTCCTCTAAATATAACCTTCTTAATGCCTAAAACAATCAGTGTAATTAGTACATAAGCGTATAACCCGAACGAGTAGTAAGACGTGATGCTGAAAATAATTAAAACAAAAATAGTTCTATCTTTATATGAGAAAGTAAAAACAAGTTTTTTTTGTTAGTTGAAATAATTTTTTCGTAAAGTGAAAATGTAATGTTTTCCTCGGTTTCAAGTCAAGACTAGTGTTGTTGGAAAGTCTCCTCTCCTTTAGGTTAGTCGCCTCTGTCACGTAGTCTCCTAACTACGGAGGATGGCTTAGAGATGTCATCATGAGCGAACAAAGCTGCTGCCCTCGTTCGTTGTTCTGCTACCAAACAAGCCACATGCTGTAACGTAAGGAGGACACAGACTTTCTGAGAGATTCCGGGCAATCCTTCATATCTTAGGGGGACACGACCACACACGACCCCTTGATAGTCATTAGGACGAGATCGAGTTCTTTCTAGCTCTAAGATACTCTCTCTAAGATCCTTTCTCTCTGTCTTACATCTTTTATTATTTATCGTTCATCATTATTATTCCATTCCTTCCTCTCTATTCTTCTAGTTTTGTCAATATCTTATATCATCTGTACTTTTGTTTGATTGATATATATTTTTCTTCGCACCGCATCTTACTACCCGTACGTTTTATATGCATATTTATATTATTGGGGTGGAGATGAGCAAGGCCTAATTTACAGGCTATAACCCACCTATCCATCTACAACAGAATAAAGAAGATGAGCCTAACATCAAATCTACGTAGCCACCAATTCCGCTAAAGGAGTAGGGAAGTAGCAAGTTAGTTTAAAACAAACTATAAAATTTAATAGGAAATTCATTTGCACATTTAAAAAAGTAATACTCTAAAATTAATTTATAAAACGTCTTCATAAATACATATTATTATTAATTATGTGTACACACATTTATAATATATACGTGCAGTTATAAAAAAAAAATTATTTGTACTAAGCAGTTTAGGTTTTATAAAATACAATTAATTTAATTTGCGTAAAATTTACAAAATAAATTATTCAACCAATAAAAAAATGAATTTAAATTGTGTACCGAGTTACTCGTGGATACATACATCAACGCCAAGCCAACTGCAGTGTCATGTAAAATAAGATGGAAGGTTATGTTACGTGCACTGCAGCGGTGTATTGCGGGTATAGTTCGGTCGCGGCAGTTTCGCTCTTTTATACATGTTCACAGTTTTTTTTAAAGTTATATATCCATCCGCTTGAAAAACATGTTATGTAAATTTGACAGGTGAATTCATCGGCTAAGCAACAACACGTACAGTAGCCCCATGGCTTCTTTGGTGCTGACTGACAGTTCACAGCTGACTTCTGATAGTCAATATTTAGGTATATACCTAAATATTGACTATCAGAAGTGACAGCTGCTAAACACATGTTTTTTGCAGATCATATGGTTTGGCGTAGGGATACATAATTTGGTCTGGTAGCTTTTCAAAGCCGTCAGCAGTCAGCTGTGAGCTGTCAGTCAGCACCAAAGAAGCCATGGGGCTACTGTACTTGTTGGAAGGATTACGTTTTTAAAAGTAGCTTTCCAACTTTAAGAAATAGTCACATTAACCAAGATCCAACTTAAGTTTTACCTTTAGCTATGCCTAAGTAGTAGTGATGGGTCGCTCGTGAGCAAGATATTCAAATTGAACGACTCGTGAACAAGAGTTGTGAATGAACGACCCTCGCTTCGCAAGCGAGTCGTTCACGCCGCCATTACACACTGCATCACGCGCCTGATATATACAAAATAAACGTATGCACGTCAGTTGTACATTTAAATCAATAACTTAGATCAATAAAATTAAAGAGGCATATTACGCTCAATATTAGAGCCTACCGCAAGGATGCATAAGGCACCGCTCCTCTTCCCCCCTGATCATTACTTTGTGTCCATGTGACATTTTACGGGAGACACCGTGCATTAGTTTGATGTTTATTTACATCTTCTCTTTTCACTCATATGTCTACTCGCTTTGAGTGTTCGTTCTATGTTCGGTTAAATTTAGCTAGTCTTTGCAATCAACACATCGCTTCTGCACTATTTCCAACCAACCTCCTTCGCTGATCCTAGAGAGTTGTATAGACAAGGGAGAGTTGTCATTCACTACTCTTTTTTTTTTGCTCTCGTTCATCCGTTCTAGAAAGAGTCAGGAATGTTTTGTCATTCATGACTCTTTTTTCGCTCTCGTTCATTCGTTCTTGAAAGAGTTAAGAGTTTTTGTCATTTACGACTCTTTTTTACGCTCTCGTTCATTCGTTCTTGAAAGAGTCACGAGTGTTTATCATTCATGACTCTTCTGTCGTTCTTCGTTCGTTACAACGAAAAAACTCAACCAAAGATATTTACTATCGTTACTAGATTGCAGCACTGCCTACAATATTAAATTATTTTTCTTAACATCAATAGATATAATTCTGTGATCTAGACACTAAAGGCTATATACTAAGGTTAGTTACTATAAGTTATATGCGTAAGTAATAAAATTAAAGAATCCAACGCAATAGGCTTCGGATAAATTACACATAAATCTTAATTCGTTCATAAGTTGAAAGGGAAGGGACAGATTTGAACGGTCGGAACGAGAATTGTGAGGACTAGTTAGCGCTCGCTCGTCAAGATTGGGAGGGGAAGGGGTGAAAGGATTGGGAGCGAGCCATCCATGTGGTGAACGATATGACTCATATGAACGACTCTTTTGAGTGAGCGAGCGTATGTGAGCTAGCTCGCGTCAACGAGCTGGTTCGACCCATCATTTCTAGGGATTATACATATACACTTTTGTAATTTTTTTTATCTTTTATCTTATCTTTCTTTAAATTTATTGAGGGAAACTGGAGAATTTTACACATTATAGTAAGATTTCACTGCCCAACCTATTCTATATCGTGGACCGCCTGAAGCCAATGATAATTTGCCACGGCCTCCCTAGTCCCCACGTCATACGACAGGTGAAGTTAAAAATCTACGCACACATTTACAAAATTATACGTAATCCATTTAATATTAATACAAGAAAAAAGCATGTTTAGTTGGACAATAATGAAAGAAAAAAGATATTTAAGTAAATTATGAATAGAAAATGTTTTTTATATGATGTTAAAATACAAATAAAAATTAACTTAAATATCTAGATTTCATGAACCCCCACAGGACTCTTCGTGGACCCCAAGTTTAGAACTTCTGATTTGCATAATTGTCTAAAATTATGTTGCAACTTTCAAACTAAATAAAAACAGTGCAGATGTTTAAATATTAAAACATGATTTAATCCATTATATTAATAATTTAAACTTAGGTATTAAAGTGGGGAGGAGGAGATAATAAGAAATTTAAATTTTAGTTCCAAGCAGAAGTTTGTTACATTCTTTAAAGCTTGATATATAAAACCGAGAGGGACTTGACATCCAGGTTCGTCCACCTTATTAGCCGTTCTGGTTGGTGACACAGAACGTCAACCAGGGTACATAATAGGAGTTTATCTTCCTTGCAATGAGATAATGTGATGATAGTTATTATGAATTCGGTGTCAATCTTAACCTAACTTAAGCTTAACTAACCAAACCCTGGTGACCGTTGGGATTATTCATCTTAAGAGAAAAATACCTACGGTAACAACCGGGAGTCAAACCCAAAACTCCTAGGCTCGTAGCCAGGAGCACTGACCACTACACCACGGGGCCTGTTTAAACAGAGGTGTTAGAGAGCTTATAACCAAAATACTAACTACAGTCCCGTTTTCATAGAAATAGCCTTTTAGAAAATACAAACATATTATTTCGTGGTCATGATAAAACATATTTTAGAATATTATTATGGATTTTTTATGGTTATTGATAATATCTATCAAAAGTAATGGCTTGATATCACATGAATTGACGTATGAATAAATGAAAGAAGATTTAGTAATTTTTATAGCTGTCAGATAAGTCTCTTCATATGAAAATTAGACTGTAATTGTTTGACACCACCATTAATTTGACTAGAGATATGTTTATTAGGCCCAAGTAGGAGCACACTATCAAAGTACGAAGTAATTTCCTTCATAAAAAAATATGCTGTTTAAAATTTTTATTTAACAAGTATATTCAAATAATTAGTAAGAATAGTGTTTTAATTTAAGTTAAAGTGAAGCCTTAAAATTATTTAAGGAATGTTTAGAATTTATCCAATTCTCGTAAAAAAAATTGAGTTACTTGATAGTGTTGACACAAGCACCCTTAGATGAGAAAATGTTTTCAGACGTAAAGTCGTGAAGGCGTAACTATTAGGAATTATAATCCAATAAGTAAAATCACTCAAAGTAGAATGCTAAAACACATACTTCATGACACAAATCCCCGATTATACGCCCCAAGAAACGAAAAGCTGAGAGAAGATCGTCCCAGCAGCCTATAAACGCATGAAAGTGCATGCACACTCTTGTTTACCCCGAATAGTATCAGGCTTACTTTGCACGTTTACGCCATGGCGTAGCTTATAAGCAGGGCCAGAATTTTGATTACCTTAAAATGATTTAAAAAAATTACCTATGAAATAATCTAGAAAGTAAAAAAATCCTTCAAATAAAAAAAAATTATCCATTCATTGAAGCCTTTAATAGCTCAACACCTGTTCCTGTGACCACATGGTATAAGGCGCTACTCTCGCAGTAGAGTAGACTGCCGATGACGGGAAGATCGAGGTTTGAATCTCGGTCGGGTGTACTGAGGATGGTTTAAAAATGGCTTTCCACCCTCCTTCCCCACAAATGTGGGTACACTTTCGTTAAATATAGCTTTCCTAATCTCTAAAACCACCGTCGTAATTAGTACATAAGGGTATAACGCTAACGGATAGAAAGACGCGGTGCTGAGAATACAAAAAAAAATCAACTCAACTCTTTTATTCTGCTAAATCTAATATTGATTTATAAATATCTGCCTCAGAAGTAATAGCAGCCCGTTCTCAACGCAAACCTTTCAAGTTTAGTTGCAACGTCTCACCAAGCATGTGTTATTTACAACTACATGAACAAAGAAGCTACAATATGGCCTACATTAACTTCTCATTCCAACAACTCAACTTGGTGTTGTAAAAATGTAGGCATTTATAAAATATAGATAGTATTTAAATATACAATAAACTGAATGCCTTAAAATGACTCAAAAATCCCTACAAATGCCTAAAAATGACCTCTAAAATATACATTTCTACAACCTGAGGATCGTGAACAGAGTTTATTCACCCATGAGCATTGGATGTGATTAAAAAAAAGAGTACTTATCAAAATCCTCGCCCTGCTTATAAGATAAGCCCACAGCATCATCAGGAAAGAATGTTTACCTTTCAGTGTAAACAGAATGTACCTTATTCACATCACCCTTGCAAATAGCTTGTGTTACCAAAAACCATCCCTGGGACAATCCCCTCAGCCCAGTATAAAAACCACCCTCTTAACATCGTTGTTTATTAAACACAATAATCCCCCCCCCACCCTTCTCCTCCTAGCCCCACTCATCAGCTGAACAAATGTAGGATGATTTCCCTAAAGACTTCTCTTCCTCATTCAGAGACCCTCAAGAAAATCATCCCCTCCGATTCTCGTCCTAGCTTTATTTACGTAAAGACACACTTTTACCCCCCCACCCTCCACTATCCGTCCTTATATTACAATGTCTTGTTGGATCATATCTGGAAGCAAGCACTTTCACGGTAACACCCGAGCAAGGCAGCGCCGACTCGAAATTGATACTTTATGGGGCACTTGTGGTGTGCACTCATCCCAGCCCTGTTGCACTTAAAAAGGGAAAGCGAGGCCGACGAAGAGTCGCAGATGCCGGTATAGGGTGTTTGTCAAGCTACTTTAGAGAGAAGGGGGAGGTATGCGAGGAAGTTGACCCTTACGACAGACGCGACTTATTTTACAATAATTTTAGAAATTGTCTCACAGCGATATGATACGGCAGTATTCCGAGAATGGTGTGCCGCAGAAAGGCGAATTAGGTGTGCCGTGCGGCCACAGTTTAGAACGACACGCACCGCTGTTCAATAAGAACACACCCGCTTCTGTGGCCGCATGGTCTAACGCGCTACTCTCGCAGTAAACTAGACTGCCGATAACGGGGAGATGGAGGTTCGAATCTCGGTCGGGTGTAGTGAGGATGGTTTTCCCTATATGATTTTCTAATCTCCCTTAACGCAAATGCGGGTACACTTCCTGTAAGTATAACCTTTATAATCCCTAAAGCTGTTAGCGGAATTAGTACATAAGAGTATAACCCGAATGGGTAGTAAGACGCATGGCTAAAATAATAAATAATAATAATAATAATGGTTTGAACCAAAAAAATTCCAAATGTTAAAGAAGCGGGAACAGTAAAATTGCTTCAACCTTTTAATCTTTGAATATATGAAGTAACTTCAGGGAAAAATTAGTTTATATCTTCCTAAATCTGATTTACAACCGTGGGACTGGGTGCGTAATCCATTTTCTGCTATCACGGCGCATATCCAAAACGAAACAGTGTGCTGCAAATAAAGGTTTGCGGAAAGCTGGAATATGGTTTTTTGTTGTTGTTGTAGTTATGTGACATCATGGTTTAGATGAACAATCTTTATAGTTATATTTAAGGGAGCAATACATATAGCTTCATAAGTAAACAACCTTAAGTTCGGTGTTCCAATGGTATGACACGTCATTTTGGCAACATACTGGACTGCCGATGAAAGGGATATCAGGGTTCGAATCCTGGTCGGGTCGTAGTGATGGTATGTTTACACTAAATGGTTTCTCACCATCTCCATTACTGCCCGTCCAGTCTGTTAGATTATTTACGAGAAAATATACCATCATTTGCGTTAGTTAAGATTAGGATATTATTTAGAAGAAAAAATACCCTAGTTTACCCAAGCACACACATTATAAGATACTAAGGAAAAAATCTTATAAATTCGTTACTGAAGTTAATATTCCAACAAAGATGTATTAGAATAAAATGTTTCTTTAAATACACTTAACTAAACAAACAAATAAGTAATAACTATTTGACACTTTTTCCTGTTTTAGTTACTACTTCACTTAATGTAGTATATCATAAAATGTGTGTGTGTGTGAAGTTTCAATAAGTGTATAGTTAAAGAGATAAGGGTAGGATTTTACGGTAAAAAAAAGAAATTAACAATTCATTTACGTTTTCAAATGCACTTTAAAACTTAAAATATTGTGTGGACATAGTTTGAAAAATATCAAAGCTTAGAAGTTAGTTTACCTTTTATAGCTCGAAATTACCGAAGCGTGTTCATATGAGAAGTTTTTCAATACGACATGGTGTTTAAAAATATGAATAATCATCACAAAACCAAGTTCGCCAGTGGCTACTTGCCTATCTACCAGCCTTCCTGCTAATTAATTACGAAGTCATTAATTAAATATCTTTATCTCATATGATATTATTACTATATATCAATTAGGTTATATTTAGAATTATTATATAATTTAAAACAAACAAGTCTTATCTTATTTTCAATGCCCGTGAGTAACAAGATATAAATGACATTTTCATCTCCAAACTTTTTATTTGATATAATTAAATTTCTTTTTCACAAGTATAGCAAAAAAAGCGGGCCAATTTTGTTTCTTTCCTCTATCAGCAGATAGCAGCACTGTTCGTTTACGCTGGCGGTGGTGAAAGGAAGTAATGAAAACTGTTGAGGCGCAGTCGGCGTTCTTGTAAATAAAAACATGGCGCCAGTAATTAAATCAGAGGTGGAGTATAAAGGACCCAAGTACATAATACAACTTGAAAATATGTTAAAATTAAATTATTTAATGAATATATTTATCTGAAAATATATTGCAATAAACTACAATTTCTTTAGACAGATGTTTCTTTATCTATAGCAATTTTTTTAATTAAAGCATTTAATTCAAAGATTATCCTATCAAAGTTTATACCTTTTCAATAGCTAAACAGGAATCTATATATAATTTACTATATAGTCGGTGAATGTATAAATGCTATTTTTTTTATCATCGCGTTATTTTACCTGTTCAGGTTATACGCATATATGATAATTACTCTAATGGGGTAGGGATGAAGAAGGAAGCATTTTAGAGGTAATACACATGCATTTGAGTGGAAGGAGAGCGGGAAACAATTGAGGAAAAACCACCCTTAGTAGAACCAAGCGGGATTAGAATCCCGATCTCTCCGTCATCAGCAGGTCAGTCTAACACTAGAGAGGTGCTTTAGATCATTCATTTACTGAATCGGGTATAAACGCTATTAAAACAGGGTACCCGATGCTATCAAAAGTAGTTTATGTCTTTAAAAAATATTGAGATGTAGGCCTATATATTTGAACAAAAATAATAAAACTTCTGAACTTACGCTGAACTGCACTATGAATTAGACAAGAAAGAAAGTCTATTTGGTTGATTTTTAATCTGTGTATGATTCGTCTAATTTCATACAGTACTATGAATTCCATATATTTAACTCATAAATTCCCACTAAACCAATTTTATATATATATTTTTTTTAGTCCAACACTTTGCTCTTTGGAGAAAGCATACGTTTTTACAGTTAAATGTACATTAATCTCGAATCTTTGGAGATCGAAATGATCTTTAGGTACAGATAGAACCGCATCAGATATCATATTCGTACATTTAAAAAATTAGACCTGGACTGGTCCTGGGTTCGATTCCTGTGTCGTGGTGTCAATTTTCAAACTTTACGATTATGTTGCTCTTTGACTACAAATCTATTGAATATGTGAAAGTAGATGTAGTACCTTTTATAGTTGTCTGATATGACTCTTCTTATGAAAATTGGACTGTACTATGAGCTAGTGTAAAAAACCTATTTATTACATCTCATTTGTACAAATAAGTTTTGAAATGAAGTGGGGGCGAAATATATACCCAAACATTGTGCGGTATAAATACACTTTATCTGAGGCCCAAATTAGTGCACTATATTAAAAATAAAATCCGCATAGTTGAGCACTAATCGTCAGACTTATCTAGTCTAGTTTGCCAGTGACAGGGAGGCCAGTGCTCGAATCCCAGGCGGTGTACTGAGGCTGAATTTTCCCTAAATGTTTTCTCATTCTTCCTCCAAGAGAATGAAAGTACAATTAATCTCAAATTTACCTTCCTTATACACCTACTCTAACACCGTGGCCGATGAACACGCGATATAAATGTCGAGCTCATTAATCAGTAGGGTTTGCCGTTGGGTCTGGGTTAGAATCCCGGTTGGGTGTACCGAGAGATTTTTCCTAAATGGTTTCTTACCGGTCCTCAAAGCAAATGCGAGTACATTTAATTTTAAATTATACCATCATAAAACATATTTGACTAGCATAATCGAAATGAGAATGGGTAGAGAGCGACAGTGGGGAAAAAACACTTTTTTAATATTTCATATTCAATCAATTCTAACTTTATTTCAAAATGAAACAAGTAAGCGTATTTACTCTTCCTACCATTCAGTTCATATAAAGAGGGCACTATAATATTTCAAAAATCATCCACCCATTTAATGGTCACCATTATAAGTGTTATAAGAACGCAAAACAGCAGTAAAAAGTGTTTCCATGTTAAGGTCATGTCGTGGTTTGCTGATGACCTTGACACGCCCATCTCGTGATAATATAATAGAGTACACTTTTTTTTCTGTGACGAGTCAGCCGCCTTTTTCTAATTTTAGGTGGGGTGGAAGGGAATGCGAGATAAATTTTGTGTTTTGACAGTTTTCATAATCAAAAAAACATTTGGGGTAAAATAAATAAAATATTGTTTAGTTAGTATAGTTTACATTTCTGTAAAAAGTAATCTCAAAAGTGTTTTTGAATATCTGTCATGGGCATCGTGGAATTTAAACATGACCTTTTCCCTTCCTTCTAAAGGTTTTTGTTCTAATACCACTTTGCTCATGACAGATATTTAAAAAATGTTGAGAATTACTCGGTTTCTACAATTAAACTTGATGTATCTATTGAAGAAATATTTTTTACATTTGTTTGGATAATCTTTTGTCTGTTATAAAACTTCAAAAATATTGACTCCAACTTAAGCTCCCTTGCACAAGGCTAAGTTACTTATGGAAGTTGAGCATTATGAGATTAAGAAAAGAATAAAACATTGCCTATAAAATGACAAAAACTACTAAGATAAAACATTATATTTAATCACAATTTTTACACACCAAAATATTATTAACATATTGCGTCCTTTTATTTTAATGTGCTCTTGAAATAGTTTAAATGAGATTTGTTAAGACGTTAGAAATATAATACAAAATATTCACACCTTCCTTCAAAAGTGGTTTCATTTTCTCTATTTTTATTTTCCAACAAATAATAGTATTTATCTCTTAAAATTGGAATAAAATAATAATAGTTTTCTTAAACTATTTGTTTTAGAATTTGTTATTTTGTAATTTAAGGCATTCTTAATTTAGTCTCTTATGATTAAAGTTATAACGTTAAAAACAAGTTCTATGCCTCTTGCATGATTGGGGATAGTATTAAATCCTTTTAAAATTTCCTCTCAAAATATTTTTATTCAACACAAAGCACAAATAAAAACCAGATACAAGCCTATTTTTTAAATATATTTAAGTGAAAATCTTAACGTAGGCTATGGTTCTTAAGTTTTAAAACTTTTACAAAACAATTTATATTAATAAGTTGATTTATATATAAAATATATTTTAGTAAAAGGAGTCTCATAAACCTGAGCTGAGCTTTGTCAAACCTCTCTAATGTTTGCTATGAAAAAAATATGATATACAAGATTAGCAATTTTTGATAAAGAAGATAAAGTTTTCTTTTATACGTTGTATTTTGCATTAAAACCTGCATGTTAATATTCTTAAATCTCTCCTCACATCATTTATTTATAAAATCAAAGTGTGTTTAGGAAATAGTCTAAAAATTATTAAACTCAAGAAGGGGGATAATAATACAAGGATAATTTTGTAACTACAGGTATACTCATGGTGTGTTTACTCTCAAAATATAGTAACAATAGTAATAATATAAGTGGGGATGAATTTACTAGATGTTTTAATGAAAGTGAATAGGAATGTTTGTTGTTATATGGGACGTCTTATATTATAAGATCCTTCTAAAGATATTTTTTTATCAATTATTAGTTTTTATAACTTGTTTGTGCTATAGAAAAGTGTGTCTCAATTATTTGTAATCAATGATAAGAATAATAAACGTAACAAATCTCGTGTTTGTTCAACTTGTTTTAAAAAGTCATCATGTGTATTATATCAGGAAACTCTTGCGTTGATAAAAGTTAAAAGGAAATGCTATACTAAACACCCCTAATTGTAAATCTTGTATCACTTAACCACTTAGAGTCAGAAGTTTGGATCGAGCAGAGGAGTATCTACCAGAAAACATTTCATACTAAAAGGATCTTAATGAAGTTCTCAAGTTATCCCTGAGAGGAACCAACTTTCCAACACCTGGATCTTGCTGATAGCTCCTCCGACTAAATATGACAGGGCCACGATGAAGGTCAAACCTTGGAGGAGGGTGAGCTGACGAACATTAGCTCGACATGTCAAACTTCCTGCTTCCTACTTGATGTCACACTGAACGTCCCCTCACGCACGCACACACTCTCTCACACACACACACACACACACACACACGCCTTTTTCTCAGTTTTCCTCGTCCCTTTCTTCTCACATACACACTTCTCTAAGTTTTCTTCATATCTCTCTCTCGTCATATACACACTTCACTGCGTTTTCCTCATCACCTATTTTATCTTATACCTATTTAGCGTCCATAGAATCATTTTAAAGTTCCTTTCTAAAAAAAAAAATTCTCAAACTTGTTGGAGAAAATAGTGAAAAACAAGATTAGCCCTTTCCATGTTTTTTTGGTTAAATTGTACGTCATGGCAGTCACACACACACACACACACACACACACACACACACACACACACACACACACACACACACAAAGTTTTCACTCCACCCCGACCCCTCTCACTCTTTCAC
Organism: Timema genevievae; assembly: GCA_902155825.1. NCBI lineage: Eukaryota > Metazoa > Arthropoda > Insecta > Phasmatodea > Timematidae > Timema > Timema genevievae. The sequence goes on from CABFWO010000474.1 coordinate 124,228, forward strand.
ATGAATCCCCCACTTACCTCTCACCAACACACATGCGCTTCTACACACCCTTACTAAAACACATCCACACTCTTTCACTTCTGAAAGTTCCTGAGCCTTGTTTGTCAGGGGATAAGGGGGATGTGATGTGTCAAAAGTTAACAGGCAAGTTGGACAGGGGGAAGTTTGGTTGAGAAGGGAGGGGGGTGGGGGGTGGAACTTGGCTCAAGAAGGCGTAGGCAGGGGGTAGAATTTAGGAAGTTGAAATGTCATATCAATCAGGTGAGGGGATGGAGGATGTTGGAAAACAAGAAACAACGGCTATGTAGGTATGTTCATTTCTTTCTGGATATATTGGGGTTGAGGGAGGAAGAAGAAGTTGGTTGAGGGTTGGATTTATTGATTTAGTTTTTGTCTTATCACCTCAAGTTCGACTTGGAATGGCTTAGGCAGACTTAGAACGATTCAACTCTCAGCTCAATCAATAACATTCTAGAACTAATAGCTTAAGATAGGTTTTTAAAAAATGGGGTGGGCACAGATTTTTAAATAAGTAGCGAAAATTTGTTTCTATTAAAGAGCGTACTAAGTGTTTTACTGGAAAATTAGAAACAATTCAATTAATGCATTCAATTTTTTTTATAAACTCTCCAATAAACTTTTTTGTATTCTTTTCAAATATGTCAAGTTAACGAACATTATTTATTCAACCTTCTCATTTTCTTGATTTTACAATAATACATTTTCAAATGGAAGCTTGGTTAACAGCTATGACCAAATAGTGGAAAAATAGTTAAACTTATTTTAATAATTATGTTTGGAACTTAATTAAAACCCTTTTGATGGTTGAGATGCAATCAATGAATCTTGAAATAGGTTTTTGAAACACTACTTAAGTAGGTTAAGTACAATATATGTATTTAAGAAATGTACTTTTGTCACTTTTCAAATAGAGTCCCAAAAAGTTTGTTGAAGTAGCAGCGGGAATATGTTTGAAAAAGAACCGTATTCAACTTTTATTAATTAAATCTCTTGCTTCGATGAAGAATTTAACGCTTTTCCATTACCCTTTCCATCCAATATCGAGTTCTTTGCAGAGAGTTTTAAAAAGAACCAATAATATTATAAAACTTTAAGCAATGTAATTTGTTGAAAAAATCTAGTTCCTGATGTAAATACAATGGATGATACAATCTCATGGCCTTCAAAATCTAATATTTTCCACAACCTAAATTCCAGAGAAAAATAAAGTAACTTAAAACCATTCATACTGGAGAAATAGTCGTTGACAAAGGAATGAAATGTATCGAATTTCAATAATCAATCTTAGAAAAGAAAATTACCGGGAAGAAGGAAAGTTACAAGTAGATAAAGAGAAAACGAGGGTTTTAAGTGCGAAAGTGTGACAGGAACATAAAGAGAAAGAAAGACGCAACTTATCCACGATTTACGCCTACCATTTTAAAAGCTTTTTAAGTTTTTTTTATTCTGTACCCTCCCTTATATCCAAGCGAAGACTTTTAACGTCGTACTTTATTTCGTAGTCCATTTTCTATAACAAAGAAACTTTTTTTTCCCCTCATCGTCTTAGACCTTTTTTTCTTTTTCATTTGAAATGTTAAATCACCAGTTTTTGAAAAAGGAAAATAGACCTACCTTATTTTACAAGTTCACACCCTTCAAATAGGTTTTTGAGATAGCTATTTGGGCGGTGATATTTTTTTTCTCACACATATAACACAATATTACCGCGTTATCATCTCAGAGCCGTGTATTTTCGAGATGTAGCCCTTGTAGCCCATCTCAAGCTATACAGTGTGTGTGTGTGTGTGTGTGGGGGGAGGGAGGAGGGTAGAAATAACATTTTTAACTTATACTTTTGTGATTGCATAATTGTGAATATTTAATACATTCATAATATTATTTATTCCTTTAAGCATATATTAAAAGTGCAATTTAAATTATTTTAAAACTATTTTGTGATTTTATTTGTAAAATGTTAAAATATTAGCTTCGGTGTGGTTCTTTCAAAGCACCGTGTTAGAAATGTTTTGTTTTATTATTTAAAAATTGTATCTATATTTGTTTTGGGAGCTCAATTATACTTTTCTCTAAGTAAGAGATATTATTCTTATATTATTTAATTAGAAATAAGTATTTTATTCTTTTAATATGTGACTTAATTATAATATTCAACCAATAATGGGCTTCAAATAATTAATTTCTCTCAATAACGTAATTAAGTAATAATATTTGGTATAGCTCTTTTATTTTGTTTCTATTTAGTATAGAAGAGTCTGCTCATTAATTCCTATTTGAATATTTAAAAAAGTTATTGTTGTTTGTTTACTTTTGGCAAGCAATGCCCGTAAAAATAAATATATTAAAATCATATCATATTTGCAGGCTTAGCTTAATTCATTATAAAATAATTAAAGAAAATACTGAATTTTTCATTTCGTCTACGAAACTAGCCAATAACACATTTATTTGTATGTGTATGTAATAAGGCACGAGACTATTTTACTTTACCCCTGATACAAGTAAGAATTTTACTTATTTATGTTTTATTATTAGTGATTGAACTGGCCGGACTCTTGGTATAGTGGTTACTAAACTAGAATTCGATTCCAGGCGGTATAATAGGAATATTTCAAGAAGGGGAATAGTTACGACGGCTACCACGGTCTGGTTAATTAAGCTTAAATTAGGTTTGAGACTTCTAACGGCACCACGTAAGGATCACATCATCTAATCAGAGCGAAGTAAACGCACCTACATGGCGCCCAACCTCAAAGACGCCACTGTCAGTAGAAGACTAGGAATGTCTAGTAGACAAACCCTGGTGACATATGCTAACAAAAAACCTAATAAAATAATTTAATCTATTTTGTTATTTTTGAAGGGATACTGTGTCCTTATAAATTGTATCGTCTATTTAATGGACTTGTTATCTGCAGATTTAGAGACGACTATAATTAGTTTTTTATGTTAAGTAACCTTCGTTTACCCTGAAAGTAGAAATCTTACCTCGTTTGGTTCTACTATGGTAAAGCTTATAATTTAGGGCAGGGATCTTCACACTTGCAAGGTCCAAGGGCCAAAGTTTATGTCTATTGTTGCCTCACTGGCCGCAATACTTTACCAACAATATTAGGATGGAACACTTCTTATGTTGGTTTTCATTTGACATCCCAAGTGTCTCATCGGTTTTGAGCAAACACGAACCTGAAATAGATCTCTTTCTCCCTTGTCTACTAGATTGTTCATTTACCGACTCCAAGTAAATTAGTATAAAAACGTAATTTTATAGTTTAAAAAATTACTATTATTTAATTATGTAAAATATAGATCTGTATTAGTAATTTTTTTTCTTGAAATAATTTTATACTTTTCATGAGCCGGCGGGCCGTGGGTTCAAGACTCCATAGTGTAGGGTAAGCGGGGTGTATTTAGAAACTTGTATCAGCCACACAACAACCACAATATCCTGAATTCAGGAGCTCATTCCAATTTTGAATATCCTCTGTGGATGGGTGACGGTGGGAGGGGCACCCTTGTGTGCGACACTCGATGATCAGTTCATCACAACAACAGACGACAGTGATGAGCCGCCATTGTGATGGCTGGGTGTCAGATTACCGTGAAGAGGCTATCAATCATCAACATACTTTTTACTAGGCCATCACTTTCCCTTCGGCATAAATTACTCTTTACTTTTTTTATGACGGGCTATTTTCCACTGTTCACGTTTCATTATTCTTTTTAAGATGATTTCTTAAGAGCTTGTCTCACACCCGGTTAACCGGTGGGTTATAAATAGGACAAGCTTCAGCCACATGTCACATCGCATTTTTAACTAGGAAAAATTAGAAGAAAACCTGTACAAAATCATTTTAGTTAACAATTTTTTATTCTGAATATTCCTATATGTTTTAAATATTTTATAGCGTTAAAGTGATATTCAATTTATGGAAAAGTGCCGTAACGCCTTGTTTGAAATAAATTGAGTTTTATAGACACAAGTTTGGTCCGAAAACAATGTTGACCATGGCAATAGTATAGTCTACTCAAAAAATTGTATTTGAATACCATTTCACTCATTAATAATGTTAATTATCTTATTTAGTCAAAAAACAATAAAAAAGGTAAACATTTTACCGTTTTATAAGATATTTCAGCAGATCCAAAATGGATATAACCGTAGCTAGACAAATATATCTTAATAAATTATGAAGTTAGAATTTAGTTAAAAATAAAAATAAAATCATAGTAATGCGAAAAACATATCATTTGACAGGGTTAATGAGTTTAAATATTTAGGAACGATTTTAATTACCAACAACGAAATCAGATTGGAAATTAGGAAAATAATACAGCCAGGAAATGCATGCTACTACCCAGTCAGTCATTGGTTAACTTCTCGACTGTTTCAAAGAATGTAAGAGTCAGAATATACAAAAAAATTATTTTACCGGTTGTTCTCTCCGTGTGTGAAACGTGGTCTCTTACCTTACATGACGAAAACAAATTTATGATGTTGAAAAACAAGGGGCTTAGGAAGATATCTGGTTCAAAAAGGAATGAGGCTACTGGGGGGTTGGGGGTGGAGGAGGTTACATAATGATTAGTTACCTACTCTGTACTCCTCTCACAAGACATTGTTAGGATAGTACAGTTTCGTAGATTACGGTGGGCAGGACATGCAGCGCGAATGGGAAATTCTAGAACCGTGTTCGGGGTATTGACTGGTAAACCTAATGGGAAGAGACCAATGGGAAAACCTACACGCAGATGGGTGGATAACATTAGAATGGGCCTGAAATAAATAAAGTGTAATGAGGTGGACTGGATAGAACTAGCTCAAGATAGGGATGTGTGGTGTACTTTTGTAAGTGCGGCAATGCACTTCGAGTTCCCAATTCCATAAAGTAAATAAGTCATAGTAAGTAATGTGGATCTAGAAAAGTGATTCATTTTAAATAATCTCAGTATTTTATTATTGAAACAATTTAATATAAATAATATAGTTCTAAGTTTATTTAATCAGCATAGTATAAATGAAGTAAATTTAATTAAACCAGTTAATAACGAGGCTAAGAAAAATAATTAAATATACCCCAACTTCCAACCTTTATAATAAATTTAAAAAAAGAATGTATAACAAAGCCTAATTCTTATATATTCTATATACGTGACATACGTAGCATGATAGCATTTATAAGACCATTTATTTAATAATTTGCAAGAATTGTTTTACAAATATTTAGAAACATATTAAATTTAAAAATATATATATTTATAAAACAATGTTGCAAATTTGTATATGACCGTATCATTTAAACATCAATTAAAAAAAAAGTTTTGTGTTGCAGTGTAGTTTCAATCTTGAGGAAGGATTAATCTAGTTTAAGGGAATGCGGCAATATTTCACCCACCTCCCCTTCCAGCACCTAAGATAATCACCCTCGGCGTCACGGCGACCGTTTCTTCCTTCAGGACTCCCCTGAGAAGGCGATAACCTTGTGGTCAAACCTCCAGGGACTCATTGGAAGCCGGGGGACACACTGATTTCGTACGAGCCATCGAGGAGATAGAAAGGCGGCGGGTGGGGGGGGCTACCATTCATAGTTTATTTGTTCACATTCAAGTCATACCAAGGATTTTTTTAGCACCGCGACTTACTATCCATTCGGGCTGTACGCTTACGTAATAATTACGCGAATGTGGTAAGATAAGTAAGGTTGAATTTAGAGTAAGTGTACCCGCATTTGCACGTAGAAAGAGTGGAAAGTCATTTAGGACAAAACCACCTTCAGTACACTGGACTGGAATTCGAACTCCAATCTCCTCGTCATCGGCAGTACATTCTATTGCGAGAGTGACGCCTTAGACCATGGGATCATCGAAGCGGGTTAGTGCGTACTAAAAAATGAGATAGGAAGTGAATCATTTTGGGGAGGGGGGTGGGGGTGAATCCATCACGTCTTATTATCCGTCCGAGCCATACGCATTTAGTTATGATAAAGAGGTAGCAATGAGGAAGGTATACTCTAGATAAAATGTAAACACATTTGCGTATAAAGAGATTCGGAAATCACGAGAAATCACCTTAAATACACCCGAATGAGATTCTAATCTCAACCTTATCACCAGAAAATGAATCTAGATGAGCATGACGTTTTGTTTCCATGTCTACGAATATGGGTATTGTTTAAAATAGCCCTGCAAAGAGTGAATTGTTTTGGTGATTGGGAAACGAACCAAGTTTATTTTACTAGCAATGACAACAGCGTTGAGGTTGTTAGATAACTATTAATCACCCACATCGGTGGACGCGTGGTCTAAGGCATCACTCATGCAATATTCTGGATTGCCTGTGGCGAGGAAGTCAGGGTTAGAACCCTGGTAAAGTGTATAGAGGGCAGTTTTCCTAAATGGCTGCCCACTCTACTCTCATGCAAATGCGGATACATCTCTTTTAAATTCAACCTCTACTCGTAGCTTCCCCATGCACCGATAAGCCAGACATATAGTAAATCGTGGGACAGAGAAAATATCTTTTAAAAAATAAAATGAATTATAGTAATGTTGTCACGTTGGTGGCTCTCCATTTATTTATGATATGCTTTTTAACTATCTTTTTTAAGCGATCCACATGCGTAGATCGACCACGCATCAAATATTCCTGTCATGGAGGCTGTATAATTGCTCATTGCAGGCGTGCACCCCTACATGTTCGACATGCTCGAGGGTGCAGCAGTAGGTGGTGCAAGGGTTGGGCCAAGCAGTGCGTACACAAGTCACGTGACATGCTTGCCTGAACAATAACTTTATCCCTGGACAAACTTACCGCTGTCAAGTGGCAACACCCCTGTAGAACTCCAGGGGCAGAACAAATGTCTCATCTGAGGCGTTTCATTTGGGACGCGCCATCTTGTACTGATTTACTAGCCTATAGCCAGTAGGTCTAATTAGAGTTAAAGCTTTTCCATTGTTTGCCACTAACAAACCAAAAATATGATTAACCTATCTTTTTCAGATTGATTGCACTTTTTTATTTACTTCCTAGTACAGTCTGCAAAATTATTTATGGTCTCGGAAATTATGTCTGACAGTGAATATTTTAAGACTTCAACTGTGGAGTCACAGTGTTAATAGTTTAAAGTCTTGAGTATTTCCACTGTTTAGTGACTTTGCAGTTAAAGTCTACAAAATTTTAAAGTCTTAAAATCCTTCAACAAGTCTCAACGCAATATGTCACCGTTAAGAATATTAGAACTGGCACATTATCGAATCAAAAGTAACATAACGCCTAGAAAACTACCAAACCTAAATTTTCGTTAACCATTTCATGGTAATAATTATACTCTTTTGCAACACCAACACCACCTACTATTTATATATATAGAATTTAGTCATTGTAGAACATTAAAATACTTCTTAGTTCACTTGAGAAGTTTTTATCATTTATCAAATAAATTGGTGTTACTAAAATAATGAAGTGTGTTAGTGCTCTATCACCTTTATTTTGGCTTGATTCCTAAAATTTAATCACATATTTTAGCCAACTAAAGGCAATTTATTTAATACATATTTGACGGGCGCAAGTATTGTCATTATTGTAACTCACTTTTGAAAAATAGTGAGAGGAGGCAAAACAAAAATAGAAAAGGTTCCACCAATCAATGTAAGAGCTGATTTTTGTATTTATTATGAGACGTTATACAAAAGGTTATTTAAAAAATGTTGTCACACATCAACTATTTGCATAGTATATTTTAAATATTAAATAAGTTACCGCTTCTTTTCCTACAAACTATAGAAACTAAATAAAAACACTATTTTTTTGCATAAAGAATTAAGTAACTATAAAAAATTATATTTTCCAAAAAATCCCATTGTATAAAATTTGTGTAATATTATATTATCACCAAGATTAGTATGTATTATTTTTCCCGATCTTTCGCCTAGTGTAAGATGAATCCGGTATGAAATATCTAATAAGATAAGTGAAAATAATCGATAAACAACATTATTATTTGGCTAAAAACATTAAATAAATTTAACGTCGGTCAGCCACTTGTTCTGTCATTGATAGTACTTTTTTCCAGGCTGGAAGCCATCATTTTTAACAAACTAAATACATTAGTTAAATATTTTACTTGAAACCTATTTAGGTCAATATTGATCTTTTGCTGTTTGCTCGAAAAGGAAACGAAAACGAACTAATTCCCATAGGCCATTTCGAGTTAGTTTTTCTATCCCCTACCACTTCCCAAAGTTTGGCTGTTTAGCCACGGAACATCCTTTATATTATAATGTATCATCATCCAAGTATTTATGTTAGTAGAGAGTAAGGAATGTTATATTCTCAGTCTGAATAAACAAATAAATAAACAGAGATAAAATGTACAGGTTTACTTCCAAAAGGAACCAAAATGACACCCGTTTCAGTCTTCCCGTCCCAGCGAATTAACCGTGTCAAGCCATTCCGGCCCGCAGATCCTCATTTCCTTAACACAGGGCGTTCATATCTTCACAGAGAAGAGGTGCATCAGGAAGTGACGTCACTGACACAGGTAGAGGAATTGCCGGACGCTTACAAGAACACTTTTCTAGTTAAGGGTAAGGATTGAAATGGAATTTAAGTGATGATGAATCTCGGTGGGATGAAAAAAAAACATGAGTTAAGGTCCGTATTTTTACAGTTTTTTACTAACTAAGAGACATTATTTTTGCCAAATAAAATATTTATTCGGTAGATAAGTTAGTTTAATTTTCAAAAAATAAATCTCAACAGTTCTCTCATATTTGTCGCGGCTATCGTGGGATTTTAACAAAACTTTTTCTATTTATTTGAAGGTGGGCTTGTAGGGAATGCAAATTTAAAGCATTATTTTTGCAGTTTTTGTATCAAAACATTTTTTGGTAATTTTTAAAAATATATTTTTCCAGTAGAAACATATAGATCAATCTTCTTCAAATGGTGACCTAAAAATAATAATAATAATAATAATAATAATAATATTTAGCACCGCGTCTTACTACCCGTTCGGGTTATACGCCTAAGTACTAATTACACTAATGGATAAGGAATCAGGAGGGTTGAATTTAGAGGAAGTGAACCCGAATTTGCGTGGAGGTAGAGTGGAAAACCATTTAGGAAAAACCACCCCCAGTTCACCCGACCGAGATTCGAACCTCGATCTCCCCGTCCTCGACAGTCGAGCTCAACACGACTAGCGCGTTAGCTAACTACGCCACCGAGGTGGGTGTGACCTAAAAGGTTCTTGAATATTTGTGAAGGGTGTGCTGGAATTTAATGAAAACTTTTTCTCTTCATTTAAGGTTTGTCATCTAAAGCCACTATGCTCATAACAAATATTCAACAACTGTTGAAATCATCATGTGAAGAAAATTAAACAATGTTTCTACTGGAGTAATATTTGATTTATTTTAGCCAAAGAAATATTCTGCTATAAGAACTGCTAAACACAGAACTTTACTTGCATCCCCAAAAATCCTCCTCTAAAAAGTCTATGTCCAAATTTCACTATACTCATGACAAATAGTCAAGAATTATTGAGGTTAAAAAGCGTAGAAAAATTAAACTTAACAAATGTACTGAAGTAAGATTTTACATATTTTGGCGACTAAAAATAAATAAAAACTGATGGCACAGTGAAAAAAATAACCGATTGCGTTTCATTAGAAAATATTTAATAGCGCTATTTTTTTTTTATATATCTTAAAGACTGAAATGATTTTATTTTTAAGTAATTTTATAAACATTTTTATATTTCTATGAAGCCCGTTGTCAGTTTAAAAAAACATCAAAAATTAATTTGTAATCAAATACATTTTAACATAAAGCTCATCTGTTGTGTCCTAAATCAATAAAAGAAAAATAAGAAAACTAAACTGATGTAAACACCACAACATTCTAACTTTGATTCCAAAGTTTTGTCCAAGAGGAATCTAAAATTTGATATTAATTTACAAAGAAAAATATTTTAAATATAATAAGCAAATACATTGCCTATGGTCGGGAGAGAACACAGAAATAACTGTTTCCACAATTTATATTTTAAAAAAATAACGTACACAGGCTAGGACAACATATCTAGAAAAAAATAAATAACAAAACATTTCAGATACATTTTATTATTCAAGGACATACAATATATTCATAAAAAATAGTATAGTCAATATTTGGACGCCAGCCAATCCTCCATTCGACATGAACTATTTGTTAGTCGTATTTTCTGATTTCCGAGATTAATCTGTCTATAAATAGAGTCCTTGTTGCTGACAACTCAAAATTATTGCAAATTTGTTATATCTTAATAAAAAACATGATGGCCTACTGTACTTTTTTGCGAGATTAACAAAATCTCCTTGTTCGATGCCAGATATCTGGCCATCATTCGTCCCTTTAATTGTACTCCTGTGTTTAACGTTTCTATTAAACTATTCCCGGATTAGAGGCAATGAGTCAAACCTACAATTTTCATTGAGCAAGGGAAGTAAAGTCTATTCTATGAAGAAGCTTAGCAACTCAGTAATGACAGAGCATATTTACGTCAAGAAGGGACTTGACGACAAGAGGATGCAGGAAGGTCTATTCAGAAGTTGATGCAAATAAGGTACAAAGAGAAATCAACGGACTGGAATCGGCGAGGGACTAAGTTTAGTTTTAGAGGGTGCCCTTTTGCTAGATAATGGGCAGACAGATGAGTGGGCATCTGCCCTTAATTAGGGCTCTTGCTCCTTCAGATGAGATGATAGTACTGGTGCAAGTTACTAGTGTATGTATCAGATACATGTTCTGTATTATCTCTATACACCGCGTATTACTACCCATTCAGGTTTTACATCTATGTACTAATCATGCCAATGGTTTTAGGGATTAGTAAGGTAATATTTGAAGGAAGTGTACACGCATATTTGTGGAGGGAGAGTGGAAAAATATTTTGGAAAAAAACATTCTCATTACATCCGACCGAGATTCGAACCTCGATCTCCCCATCATCGGCAGTCTAGTCTGACATAAGATTAGCGCGTTAGACCATGCGGTCACCGAAGCGGGTTCTATATGTTTTGATATTTTAATGTTTCAACATGGTTCGTTACTATAAAACTTTAAAATAGGTTGACATTAATGTTTTAATTTAATAATTTACTGACACAGAGTTCGATATTAGCATCTTTGACCACACTAATAACTTACTAATGTCACACCTGCCTTCACTTCAAGTTACTTAAGGCCAGAGAGTTAGTGTTCCTTTTACATTCTATGCCCTAAATATTAATTTTGGTTTAAATTTTTTTAAACTTGAGTTATTATTGAAACCCAGGTTAGACACAGGATAACTTTCCTCCGTCTACCTTGCCTTACTAACAATTATTATATAATACTTATAATAATAATACTTAGCACCGTGTCTTACTACCCTTTCGGGTTATACGCTTAACTACTAATTACACTAATGGATCAGGAACTTGGAAGGTCGAATTTAGAGGAAGTGAGCCCGCATTTGCGTGGGAGAGTGAAAAACAGTTTAGGAAAAACCACCCCAGTTCACCCGACCGAGATTCGAACCTCGATCTCCCCGTCCTCGGTGGTCTAGCTCAACACGACTGGCGCGTTAGCCAACTACGCCACCGAGGCGGGTAACAATTATTAGACACATTTTGAATCCAAACATATTTGCGTAAAACATTCCAGATATTGATTTACAAATTTATAAGATCTACAAAACCATTTTAAACGTATGTTTTTACATGAAAAATTATCAATCGAGAATGGGCCCTAAATTTTTTTTAATAATCACAGGGGAAGCTGTAATTTTTGAAAACAAACTTAATTTTAATTATTTTAAAATAACGCATTTAATTATAGGATTTTAATATTAAATTATTAAAATGTTCAATAGTGAGTCCGATATATATATATGTATATATATGTATACATATATATATGTATATATATATATTTATATATATACATATATATATATTTTTATATATATACATATATATAATGTAAGCATTAGATTTCCCAGGAGTATTAAAATAAATTTCAAAAATAAGCCAAAGCCCAAGTTAGTAATTGGCTTGCCTGTGAGGTCATGTTTTTACAAGTATTCCTACCATACCTCCTGCGAAGATACGCTGAGAGAGGTCTGGAGAGGAAAGTGTTGGAGAGAGAGAGAGAGAGAGAAAGGTAACCTCCTTCAATAAACCTTGGACGAGTTAGAGTGGAAGATAAACCAGTGGCCGTCCTTAACAAACTTTACAGTAGTTCTAGTTGACCCTTAAACCTTCAGACACTAGACCTTTGGTCAGGATAAAGAGAGGGACGTTTATTTCCGAAATCAGTGACCGGTGGAGTAAAGTCCACACTTGGGGAGAGCTTTTAGATTGGGGGGTTGAAATCCTATCCCGGCTAAGGTTGCTAATGTAGACTACACTCAATTGAAATTGAAACATTTCATCAGACAGAGAATACCAAGTTTCGGAACAATGTTTTTATTTATTTATTTAGCACCGAATCTTACTACCCATTCAGGTTATACGCCTATGTACTAATTACACTATTGACTTAGGGATGAGGAAGGTTTAATTTAGAGGAAGTGAACCCGCATTTGCGTGGAGGGAGAGTGGAAAACCATTTAGGAAAACCACCATCAGTTTACCCGACCGAGATTCAAACCTTAATCTAGCCGTCCTCGGCAGCCCAGCTCAACACTAAACTAGCGCGTTAGCCAATTACGCCACCGAGGCGGGTCGGAACAACGTTAAGTTGGATTGGAAGACTAGGCGAGTTCAAGATAATAATTTTTTGCAGTTTCTATGACCAAAAACATTTTTGGCCAACATTATTAAAGTATTGCTTCAGTTGAATTGTTTACATATCGCATTATACACAGATCGTTATTATTAGTCACAAACATAATGTAAATTGACTACAAACCTTTTACACGGAGAGAGAATGCCTTGGTAAAATTATGCAATGCCCATGACAAATATTAAACAAATCAAGAGCAGATATATTTCCTATAACTATATCTTCCCAATCAGGTGTATTTAACATTTGCGTTAATATTTGCATTTAATGTTGAAACGAACCCAACAAAGATTCAAAACTAATTTAGGTCTCAATCAGGATCAAAACAGTGTCTACTTATCATTTACCTACATGAATGTATTACTAACTATATTGTGTACACATTAACTTCCCCTCATCAAATTTTATTTAAAGAAAGCGATAGCTTGTTAGTGTTTTGGGAAATCAAACTACACAAACCTAAAAATGTTTCAAATATTTAAAATATAATGAATTAACCTCATAGCATTATTTAAGAAAAATTAAAAATATATATATAATTTTTATAATAGTTCTACAAATTTTACTTAAGGTTAAACTAGCAAATATTTTTCAACTTTCCTCAGTAAAACCCTATTGCTCACAATTTGAAGATTTTCTTTTGATTAATTCAAATTAGTTACAGAGCATTTTTATTTATAGAAACCTTTACGAATATTTCCAAAAATTAATTACAAGTGTCATCCTTTATTATTATCCCCACTTCCACTCTCACCATTATTCAATATAATACACCCCATAAATAATAGTTTTAAAATAAATGATTATTATACTTTTAATGAACCCACTCCACGATAGAGAAACGTGAGTATCCCCTAACAGGAGTCTCTACTAAGTAAAGGTTTCCTTTTTTTTAAAATAAAAAAACCTTATATAACGCTTTTAAAGCTTGGATAACAGGGTGAAGTTATTAATAGTGTACGCTCTGTTGGATGAAAAAATGTTACTTTTCTAGTTTAAATAGGCCTACATTAATTCTCTAGTGTAGACGATTACAGTAGCTCAGAACGGAATATTGTTTCATACGAGCCGTTTATAGTTAATGAAGATTTATAGAGGAAGGTTAAGAGTATTTATAAATATTATAGACACGTTAATTTATGAAGTGTTGTATTATTATTATTATTATTATTATTTTAGCACCAGGTCTTACTACTCATTCGGGTTATACGCTTATGAACAGTGTAAATCGGGAAGTTATTGTACGCGACCACTATTATACATAGTGTGTGTGGTTTTTTTAGATATAAATACATATTTTGTTGTATGTAAGTAATTAAATAGAAATTGTTGAGTAGACCTACTTTAATCATTTTATTTCACCGCCTCTTTGTAATCGTTTGTGTTATAAGCACACATTAATTTAGATAATGTAATAAGGATGAGAGAGGTAGAATTTTTACAGGAGTGTACTTGAACTCGTATGGAGGTAAAGTGGAAAACTAAGTTGGAAGAACAGCCCTCAGTACGCTCAGCCGGGATTCGAACCACGACGGTAGTCCAGTCTAATAGTAGAATGATGTGCTAGACCATGTGACCATCGATAGATGCGGGTCATATTTTAATTAAGTGGAGCCCGCTAAGGTGGTTGTGCGGTCCAAGGCGTCACTATCGCAATAGACTAGACTGCCGATGACGGGAATATCGGGGTTCAAATCCCGGTCGAGTGTGCTGAGGGTGGTTTCCCCTAAATGGTTTGCCGCTATCCCTACATGCAAATGTGGGTACACTTTCAGTCCTCCCTCATACCTAACACGTTAGAAGTAATTAAATACATGTGCGTATAAACCGAACTAGTAGCAAGGCGCGGTGCAGGAAAAAAAATTAACTAAATAGTATTAATAAGTCAACTTTACCGCTAACTATCAACATGCTAAAATTTAAAATATAAGTTCAGGTGACGGATATATTTTTAAAAGAACATTTATAAAAATAATATCATCCAGTTACTTACTATATTTTATTACTGCTTAATTTATAAATTAATTTTATAATTTTCTAGATCAACTTATCTAAGTCTTAACTTTCATTAATATGTTGTAATTTCAATTATTCACATTGATATAAATATTCATATAAATACTTTATTATGAAATAATATCTCAACGGTACTATGTAAATGTTTCGTGAACGATTGATGCCCTCTTCTTTGAGATGAGTTTAAATTATTAACAAGAATTTAACAACATAGATTCAATTAAACACGCGACTCAGAAATTAAAATTAAACTATTACATAACACCTAAAATTACACATCCTCCCCTAGTATTGGCATTAATATCATCACTTTCCCTTTCGAATCATCTATGAAATAATAAATATAATTATTAGAGATTCGAGTGGTTTTTTTTTTGTTTTGTTTTAAACCGACTATGATCCTTCCCTCTCAAGCCGAAAAGTAGTAACCGGTGGCCCCTATCTATACCAGTGAGAGGGGGTGGCAGGATCATCCCCTATTCTTATCCTCCCTCCCCCTTCCATAGTAGCTTTCATGTGAGCAGTAATTGCTCGTTAGCAATACACATTACCTCATACATCATGTCACTCCCGTAAACCTGACCTTACTACACTGGAATGGCAGAACGGCTGCGGCATCAATGGCCCGAGGGGTGGGGGTGGGGGGTGGGGGGGAGGAAACGGTAATAGCCGTTTGAGGGGAGGGAGAAGAGACGTCCGTTTTACTGAAATTAACCATACCCTTAAATAGTAACGAAAAAGAATTCCAGTTTTTTTAATGTGACGTACCGAGATAACAAAATGGTTTCTCAAAATGAATGGGTTTCATTTGATTATTAACATTAAGAAACAAATAAACCAATATGAAATAAATGTAATAAATAACAAAAAAAAATACCGATGGTTAATTTTTATAAACAAATTATAATAGCTTTTATTAGTTATTATATACATATGTTTTATTATATCATACATCAATTAACTTTCATAGCACGGTTTATTAGATATAGACATAATCGGCAATTCATTGCGTCTCATTTACAAAAGTACAAGCTATAATGAATCACATGAAAGTTACACATAAATTCATTCAGTAACATTATACCCTAAACATAATAACCAGCTATAAGATAATATAATAAATATTCGTTTAGTGGCAGATTTTTTATTTTAGTATCGTGTCTTACTGTTACATGCGTGTGTAATAATTAAGCTAACTTGTTAGGGATGAGAAAGGTTTAATTTAGAGGAAGTGTACTCATATTTGCGTGGAGTAAAAGAGGAAAAAAAGAGAATACCACCCTCAGTGCATCTGACGAGGATTCGAACCCTGATCTCACCATTATCGGCAGTTCAGTATATTGCTAGAGTGACGCCCTAGACCATGCGGCCACCGAAGAGGACCAGATTAGTTAATTAATCACGTTTAACTTGCAATGGCAACAGATATGTAAGAAATATAATTAGCTATAAATATTAGCTAACTTGAGGAGATATCCTTTAAAACTCATTATACAAATAAATACAAGCTTCTTAAGTACAAGCGCATAAATAAGTTATTAGTAAACCTAAAAAATTTACTAAATTATGTCAGTAGACAACTAATAATATAAATGTAAAAAAGTAATAAAATTATATTACCAGAAGATAAAAACGTTAAGCTAAGAATGCCATGGAAAACGTGAAATTCTATTTTTAAAGGAAGTAAATCTTGCATATGCTAGTAAAAATATTGTTACAAGTGCACAGTAGAATTTTTTTTTTTTAAATTTTGCTCAAACTAGTGATGAGGTATTTTAGACACGCACTCTGGCTAACGATGTCCCTCTCCGTCCCCCCCTCCCCCTTTATCTCACTCTCTCCCATTTTAGCTTATCCCCGGGGCTTGGTAATTATTGCTGCCTCACGGTAGGGGCGCCAAAAACTGCGCGGACCACAGCACGTGGCCATTAGCGGGAGCCACGCGTGCTCCATTAGACCGGCCAAGAAAAGACATTAACCACTATGACGTCATCAACATTAATACTTGATTAGTCTTCCCGAGAGAGATGCGAGAAGGAAACCATTTTCACCCCACCGCGCCTAAATCGTGATCGGAATATTGTCCGCACTCACAGACAAGGTATACACCTGACTCACAGCTTTATAGTTAAAATGGCTACGCTTATTAGGAGTCGTTTAACACGGGGATCGCTACGTACAGTCCCAAGTGACAATATCGTTATAAATCAGGCATTAAAAAAACCACCTTAACGATTGTTTTACTAGAGAGCAAACAAAAATTGCCTTCTAGTGCCAATAGCTTTCACAAAGCTAGGTTCAGGTAGTGGACCCACCCCCCTTTTCCATCTACCTACTCCACAAACGAGCCTACTCAGACTGCAAATCACAAAGAAAACTTATAATAAAACAGTCTTTTTTTTCAAGCGAAAGTTTGCAAATTAACTAGTTGTAAACATTCTTCAAAACCATCGATTACGTGTTTAAAAAGGTTTGTTCATTTAAAGGGGGTGAAGGGGTGAGTTGGGAGCGGGATTTAAGGTACCTGAACGATTGTATCCGGACCACCATACCTTTACAAAGAAAGAACAATTTGAAAATGAGTAGTTTCACTTGGAAGTGCTGCTGTCACTGATAACTGCAACTAGCAACTGTCGCCGCAGTGTAGTCAGGCAGTAGCAAAATATTTAAAACCGCACCGTTCACATCAATCTGTTCTTGCGGTTACGAATGGGAGCATCGGTCTTTGATGAACATCATTAGCTGACTTCGTGGATCTGACAGAAACATGTTTTACCTTTCAGTAACAAAGGATTCACTTTTTTTTTTATCATCGAGCACGATCATATAGTTTTAAGGGGCCCGTGCCACCAAATAAAACAAAGCCTTGGTTGGATCAAAACAAAAGGTTAATGAGTGTTGAGTCATTTGTTGGTTTTTTTTTACCATGAAGCATAAAGAACCTTTACAGGATAAAAGAAGTAAATACGATAGATAATGAGACGGTTGATATGACGGAAAACGAAATTTTATTTACTGTTTAGTACTTTTAAAATAACATCAATAGGTATGTACTGAGGAATCGATCCCTAAAATTAAAGAGCTTTGTAACCAGATGCTATGAGATACATTTATTTACCTACTTACAATTTTTACACTTAATATGGATTGGTATCCTTTGGACCAGTTTCATAGTCAGACTTAGCATGCCTAAAGTGCGAGTCGATACTAAATACAGGACGACACCTACCTAGACCAAAATTGAATGGGCCAGTTTCGCATATGAAACTGGCCTATTCCATTCAATTTCAGGTAGGTAACGTCTTGTATTTAGTATAGCACCGCACTTGAGGCGTACTAAATCTGACTATGAAACTAGCCCATAATATGTTGATACTAGGTTTGTAATTTTATATTTTCTGTTAATAATCGCCCGTACATGAATCTAAGAGCTTCTCATTCAATTACGGGTGGCTAACGAAAATATTTATTATTTGAATGAAAGTTTGTTCCTATATCCAAATAATAAATAGCTGTGAGCTGGGAATGAGAGTTCAGTAATTCTACGTTAAACACGTACTCTAAACATAATTCAATTAAAATATTACTCCAAAATGTTGTTAAATTACAATCCCAAAAAATAACGATTACATTTTTGAACAAATTAAATATTTAAATTTGGATACACTCTTATGTTTACTTAATTAAAGCTTCACAGTCAAATATGTACACAAAAAATCCACACCAAAGTTTGTATTTGCAAATTCCAGATATTGTGCGTTTACCATTTTTACTACTACTATTTAATAATAAACAAAGAAACCCGTAACCATACATTCTACTACAAGACAAATAAATGCTCGTGAACATCGGAAAAGTCCGACAACTTAGCTCAGTCGGTAGCATGTCTGTCTACTGTTCTAAGGGTTACGGGTTCGATTTCCGGTGTGGCCGAAAAAATTATCATTGATGAAATGTAGGTTTACCCTTTCACACTGATGAACTAACGGTCAGGGACTGTACACTGTGTCTGTTTTAAATTTAAAATAATTTATAGGTCATGTGTTGATATCAGTCGGTTCAGAAAGTGCATGCTAAACAACACCTCATATAAATTAATAAAAAACTAAACAGCGCAAAATTAACGAAGTTATAACATTCAAACTGACGTTTTGTAAAATGCGTGCAAACTTTTTTTAAATATAAATTAACGTTATCAGATATTAAATAGAGCGGGAACGCTGAGGGATTTATACAACGGCTTACTTTTTATTTTTTTAACACCACGTCTTACTACCCATTCGGGTTATATGCATATTATGTACTAATTATACTAATGTGTTGGGGATGATGAAGGTTGAAATTAAAGGAGGTGTACTCACATTTGTATAGAGAGAGAGTGAAAAACGAGTGATAAAAAACATCCTGAGTACACCCGACCGGGAATCTAACTCTTATCTCCCCGTCATCGGCAGTCTAGTCTATTGCGAGAGTGACCCTTTAGATTAGACCATTCGACCATTGATAACAATAAAGTCGTGACAAAAGTCCCTAGTTTGTTTGTGTCTGACGTATACAACATTATACAGGATGGCCCACGGAAAAGTAGCCCGCCTCCTATATCCAGCAGGCGCCTCACTCTGAATTGGAGGAGGTCAATCCCCTTCCACCCATATTGTGATCTGAAGAATGAGCGAGTGAACTGCTTGTCTAAATCACAAGACGGGGTGGAAGGGGATTGACCTTCTCCAATTCAGAGTGAGGCGCCTGCTGGATATAGGAGGCGGGCTACTTTTCCGTGGGCCATCCTGTACTATCGTGAGATCTAATTTATTAGTGTGCGTTTAATTTACGGAAACATCGCTCACATTCACAAACATAAGACCGCCAATTGGCAGCCAGGTATAACAGGGGATGATAATAAAAGGACAACTTCCCACTGCTTCAGGGTAGGTAACCAAGGGTGGTTTAACAAACATCATATCCGCTCCCTTCAACCCTTTAATAAAATCTGAACCACTCTAATAGTACAGCTGCGCTACAGAAAACAGCGCTCATAAAGATTACAGAGATATCGGTTGTCAATTGCTAGTATACATTCACATAAGCTTTTTTTTTACATTTAACGCATTAAAATAAACCTCTTCGAATATTTATTTGCGTGGAGGGGAAGTGGGGAACCATTTATGGAAAATCACCTTTAATAGACCTGACCGGGATCCGAAACCCGATCTTCCTGTTTTTGGTAGGATGGTCCAACACGAGAATGACGCCTTAATAAATTTAGCCACTGAAGTGGGCTAAAAGATTGTTATAAATTGATTTTTAATACGTATATTATGTTTTTTTTAAATTTGGGGGTTCTTCAATCGTATGTATAGTGCGCACCACGCATAACTATAAATACGTCTCTGGTTTAACTATTCAAGAACATGGTTGAAGAATACAAAATACGAGAACATTGATTAGAGACGTTTCAGACCTAAAGTGCTTACTCTCCCCTCATTTTATCTGGGTCTATAAAAAAGAAATAAACCTTGTTTATTTATCGATTGTCCCATGAGGATTGCCTTGAATTTTATGAGAGTTGGATGATGACGCCACATTCTCGCAATTCAGGAGAACTTGGAACGGCCCCGAGATCTCCAATACAATCAATCTTTATATTAAGACTCCCTTCGACCTTCGCGTTTAGAGGCGGTTCATAATTCTCTTCGACAGAATGATAAAAAAAACTTTATTTATTTAAAAATGAATTTGTTGCAAGCGGTAAATTTTAAAAATTATTTTTAATATGTTTGTGTGTGATTTTAAAATGTATTAATAGTACTTTTAATTTTTTATAACAAGATAAGATATAACGATATAAAGATTTTGCTTAAAATGTAGATTTGAGGAGTGTTTGACATGAATATGACTAAAGTAATAAAGCTGTATACTTGTTTTTGGGGATACAACTCAGCTATGGGTCGTTTACTGATTAAAAAAAATTAAATATTAAAAAAAATACTTTAGCAATTTGGTTCAAAATGGGTATCTGTGAAGTTTCTTGTATTATATATAGTTATATAGATTTGTTTTCTAAAGAAAAATCATGTAATAGTAGTTAACCAAGGACTGAATTCTGTTAAATTTCTATCCAGTCTACCTGATTACACCCTATCTATTTCCACTTTGGCATGGTGTCCATAAATGTAAATTTAAAAATAATTATACTTGATGTTTCAACAGTTAAAAAATAAGCTTTATTAAATGATTTGTTGTTGCTAGAATGCTATAAATATTTATAAAATGTACACCTCACCTTAGAGACAGAACATGTGAGTTTCATTTTGCAGGCAGATAAAATATGTGTCAAGGGTAGAAATAGCTGAATATCTGAATCCACGAAGGAAGCTCATAATTTCCGTGAGCAACTATGAGAAGCTGCCATAAAACTTTATGAGCCTAAGCAACCTTATCTCAGACTTGCTCTCTAAAACATTTGTAGACCAGAAGAGACAACGGGAGCAATATATTTGACTCAAAAGTAGACTGTGCACCATTTTATGTCTGTATCTATGTAGTTTATGAATACAATATGAACCGTGACAAAGAGTTCACTTAATATGGAATAAGGAAAAAAAACTCCAAATTACAACACCACAACCACCACAATCACCACCACCACCACACATAAAAAAGTAGGGAGATGAATATTCTTTTACGTTTAAAAGTTTTTTTAATCAACGTTTATACTCTTTAGTTCCTTACTTTTACCAGATAAAATTGTGTGATTTTCTCGAGGATGTTCTAGACACAATAAACATAAGTACAATCTCCTGAACTGACAGTGAAACACGTCACAAAAATGTTTGTATCAGTATATAAGTGATCATATTTCTATTTAATTGATTTAAAGATAATGTGAATATCATCTAAGATTAAAATAAATAAAAGTAATCAATTTAATAACACAAGAATTAATTAAAATAGGTTAAGGGTTTAGAAACATTATATTGTACAAGACCGAATCATTGATTTTAGCCCACAAAACCACATACACATACATGCGCACAAACACACACACACACATATATATATATCCTATATTAATTCAGATGGCGATTCTGTTGATCATTTTTATTATTATTATTCTAGTTGACACTCAACCTAATTGAAAGAAACAGAAACATTGGTAATTTAAAATAAAATATTTTAAGTGCATGAAAAGTGTGAAAAATTCAAAACAAAAACAAACCAAACCATTTATCACAAGCTTGGAGGAAATATTGTGTCCCCTTTAACATCAGAATTATATATTTTCTGTTTCCTACGATTATGATGCTAGCGGCGAACAAATTTTAAAAACAACTTTTTCTTCATTGCTTTGAGTAAAAAAATGGAAAATAGAGAAAAATAGATTGTGATTCATAAATACGTTAAATAAAAGCATGTTAGATACAGGACAGAATAAATGGTTTAAACTTACCAGACCACTTATTTATTTACTGTCTGAAAACGTAAACTGAGGAAAACTGCTAGTAGACCCTTCATTTTACTAGGGAAATCATTAAATTTAACTGTATTATTTCTTAATATTTCACTTATGAAAATAATATATTTAGTGGGTGAATGTTCTTAAATTGCAAACCAATATAAAAATATATATTATATTATATCAGATATCATTACAACATTATTTAATCTTTTAAATAATTTGTTCAAAATTCGAAGTAATATGACACTAAATATATAAATAATATTTAGCACCGCGTCTTACTACCCGTTCTGGTTATACGCTCCAAATATATTAAATGGCTTTTTAGCATCGACTTCAAATATTTCCCTGTTAATCGTATCTTTTCATTAAAGAAATATTCAACGATTCAAATGGGGCGAAATAATTTCCTATTGCATTTTATTACATTCTAATGTAAGAGCCAAACTAATATATTTAGGAATCAAGAAAACATTGAAATTTGATATTAATAAATGTAATTTACAAACTAGTAAAATGTTTTGTCAAAATAAGGCATTCATAACTTGCTCAAATCTTCTCTTTCTTACGTAAACACTATAGTTAATTTATAAAAAATTTATTTTAAATTAGTTCATTCAATTTTAATAAAGTATTTTTAACCTTATTTAGAAATATATTTGTAGTTTTCTTTACGAAATAGACCAATGAAGGGAAAATAACCAACTTAAACAAACATACTTATTTAGGCTCTGCATATATTTAACTATTGTAAAAGTGTAAAATAGATACAGCCTAATTTTCATAGGTTTCATACAAGGATTTTTTTATGGTTTATATTGACAACAATTTAATATTTTACCATCTAATAATATTATTACCTATTAAAACGGGTAGTTTCAGATCACATGTATGGAAACCTTAAAGTTGTTATAGTAACTTTACTAGCTATCAGTAGGGCTCTTCCTAAGAAAATTGGACTGTATTATTATTAGCACCGCGTCTTACTACCCGTTCGGGTTATACGCACTTACGCTAATGTGTAATGGTAGGGTGATTGTGAGATGAAATGGAGGACCTACAGTTTAACGTGGAATCCGAACCACGGTGGAGGCCTGGCCTTCCTCACATTCACAAGTTGTGATTAATACACATCTTGTCAGAGGTGAAGAAAGGGTTTGGCAATCAGATAAATCTGTGCCGGGACCGAGGATTGAACCCCGGACCCCTAGCACAGAAGTCCGATACCTTACCCCTAGACCACTAGGTCACCAATTTGGACTGTAGTTTTGATGCTTGTGTTTTATAGTATAAACACATTTTGTTTTGACTTAACGGATATAAGTGTTTATTGTGTAGATTTTTTATGCTTTATTATAACCTTTCTATTTATAAATAAAAAATTTTTTATGCTGGTAAAATTTTGTATGTGTTTCTCTAAAAGAATGAGTAAAAGTTGAACTAAGTCACTTTTAGTTTGCCGCGTAGTAATTAATTCCTACCTCATGTAGAGCGACTTCCTTTCAGCTGTGACGTCACTATACAAACGAGTGTCCAAAGTTTAAAAAAAGAACCATAATATAGTGTTCCCCAAATCTAAGTTACGCCCAGGATGTGGAAATATTTAACATCAGTATTATACATCGCAGAAGGTAGTGGTGGGGCCGGTATTTTACTCCAGGGACGGTTTGTTGGACTTTCAACTCCCAAAGCTGTTTAAAATTGCAAAGACTGCGCCAACACACATCTTGCAGTTATAATACATCAAGTTTTTCACTAGTGACGTCAGTGGAAAGGAAGAAGAAAATACATTTCGGTTGGAAGACTTTTTTTTTAGATATAGAAACATTTTAGAAGTATTTGATGAACATATATTTGGTATATATCAATTTGTTTAGACTCTATATTAAAGTATAGATGTAAGTCACTTTTCCTTATAAAACTATAATATTAACATATCGGACAAAAAATTAGTTTCAATTTAGACAAATTTTAATATTGAAATTATTTTATGTATATAAACAAATCTCAGAATAATATATTACAGCAATCTGAAATTTGTTTATATACATAAAAATAAATTCCATTATTATATCTAAAGGATTTCACATTATACTTGAGAATAAAATCATGTCCGACACCTTAACTCAGTCCATAGAGTGTCTGTCTGCTGAGTTAAGAGTCTCACGTTTGATTCCTGGCATGGCCGAACGAGTTATAATTTGTAAAATGTGAGTTTCCCCTTTCACAGTAATGCTGAGGGCTGTATGTTGTGTCTGTTCTAGATTTAAGTTAGTTTATAAGTTATGTGCTAATATAATCAGTCAGATCAGAAAGTGAACGTTAAATACCTAAAATAAATAAAATGAAAATAATAAAAACGCAATATAATATTTAAACATCATACCGTATTTGATCTAATAGTAACTGGGGACTTTAATTGTAGCTGGGGTGGAAATTTTAGTTGTCAATAGTAGTTGGTACACACACACACACACACACACACACACACACACACACACACACACACACACACACACACACACACACACACACACNAAGGGAGTTAATAGCTATTGACAAACAACTTGAAATTATTTTTATTACTAGAAAAGTTTAATGCAGTACCTTCAGGAAAAGTAAAAATTTTTTTTTTAATGATTTTAAAATATTGGGAATTTATAACACCGAACTTAACGTTTTACTCTTTGAAAATAATAACAAAATATGTTGATTTATAGTTTTATCTTTATGTTACATAAAAATAGCCATGTGTATTAATTTTAAAATAATATATATTAATAAATGAACCGTTGTGATGATCTAAAATATGTTTCAGTTCAGTTTAGTATTATAAAATAAAATAAGCTAATACTATATAGAACAAGGATATCATTTTACGCTAAGAATGGTTATCATTTGAATTAGTGAGATACATTCGATATCAATTAGTATTTAAATGTAAAAGTTGATATATAATAAAGATAGTTTTGTGTGCAACCATATAGCAAAAATCCCACGATTTGATAAAATATGAGTCTTACCCTTCTAAAGACGAACTAAAGATATTCGTTGAGTTTTCAGTAACTTGATAACTGATCAGATATCGACAAACACCATTTATCATTTCCCTCAAAGCCACAAAATAAACAAATATTTCAACATATATTATTTTTCCTGCTTTGTGACCTTGAGCGGCGCAAAGTGTTCGAGACAAAGATCAACCCGAGGCTTCTATCACGTGACTCAAAACAATTTGAGCCCCTCGCTCAATGCATCTCGCTCAAGGGAGTGTTTGTAAAGGCTGAGCTGCTCAAAGTTGCAACACTCCAGGTTGAATCAAGGAATACCTAGGGTGTTGGTGGGGCATAGGGGCAGGTAAGGCGGGAAAGGGCTTTCTTACCCTGACTTCTGTATTCTTTTGCGGCTTCTTTTGTTCGGCGGTGATGAGAGAATCTTTCTTGCCTCTCCAGGGCGCTTGCTTGCCACCTCCTTTTCAACAATATCTTTATAATAACACTAGTTCTAAAAAGGTATAAGGTTCATGCTCTCGTGAAGAGCTTTAATACCGAACGCTTTTTATATTTATATTAATTCTACCTTCGCTTCTATATGCAGACTAATTTAATTTCATTAATATTGCTGTGTGTAGAAAATTAAACTAAGTGCATCTACTGTACACATATTTTTTTTATTTGGTCCAAAAATTGTTTTTGCTTTAAGTGTAAGAAATACGGACCTTAAAGTTTGTCCCCTTCAAAGTAACCCTATAATTCGAGGTCTTGTAGACGGTAAGCGTGAGAAATAGCACAAATATATTTAGTAAACCAGGATTGGATATGTAAACTTACACTCATACAGCTTGGTTTAATTAGAGCGAACCATTTTTAAAACTACATGGGTGACATTATTTTTAAACAGTAAAATAATAATTTTTGTTTCCAAGGGTTTTAAGAATCTTGTGAACTGTCTCAGTTAAGATATTGTTCAATGTTCCTTGTATAGTTTTCTATTTCATTTTTAGAATGGTTCGCTTTAATTGGACTACCCTGTACAAACCGCAGTGCTCATGATAAATAAACTTGCACATTATTCTAAAAGTGAATTCAGCTTAACTTATCTGTGGATTTTTTTTGTTTGTTTTAAGGTATCTTTTCCACAAAATGTTACATCAGTAATGTTTTTAAATGGTATGTTTGTGTTTCCAGGAAAGCAGCATAGCTTGAAAGAGATCCCCAAATCACAAAATCTATAGAGTTTGCACCAATCTCATACAAGAAATATCACCCACCAGTTCTGAAGAGAAGTGGCGAAGAATACTCGAAACTTCGATTAGTCTAAGTCGTAACTCTATTCATAAACTGGATTGTCAATGACGGAGAGATCAGGGTTCAAATCCCGGTCGGGTGTGTTAAGGTGTTTTCCTAAGTGGTTTCCCAAGGGTACACATAGTCTAAATTAAACCTTCCTCATCCGTCCTTAACACCCTAAAGTAATTAGTACATATGCGTATAACCCCAACGGGTAGTAAGAAGCAGGGCTAAAAAAACTTACCAAACAATAGTAAATACACACGATGTTCAATAAATATTAACCCCATAAAAGCCATAATAAATTCGTTATTTTAGGAGCTATCGAGTTTACTGATACATTAATTTAACTGAGATAGCCTATTTAATTAAAATAAAACTGTATTGAGCTGTGTTATTAACGACCACAAACCATTTTAAGAAACTTCCTAAACTAACAAATTTATTAAGACTTATAATGGCTTAGTAATTTATGAACACCCTGTACATCAACTAGCTTGAGACTACAAGTAACACAACAATTGTTCTTATACATTCCCACATCAACAACTCTTTTCAAAATATTCATTACATTTACTTTCGCTACCCGTGTTTACAGCTTTGATCATCATATCTTTTATCCTTGTTTTTTTGAAGGGTTGTTGAATTATTCTAGGAAACGCCTCCGCACTTTTCCTATTCAATTTTCCAAAGCGCGCCACTTGTCCGGGTGACTAATTCATTACCACACTCCACGTTCCGGGAATGAGCAAGCACTTTTAACACCTGCGTCGTTTTCACAGACGGTGACTCGGTGAGATCGCAAGTATTTGTGAGGAAAAAAATTAAATAAGGTGATATCGTAAGGAGAACGTACTAAGATTATAATCAATATTAAAACTGCGTCATAAAAGTCAGTAGGACTTTATTTATGTTTTAACCAAATTATTAAAATTATAAGACGAGTCAGCAATTCTTAAAAATATATTTCCTACCTCTTGTACCTGATTACAATTCTTTTTCTTATATTAAAAAGTAAAACGAAGGAAAGCCTTTTGTCTGCTTAGTTTATGGTTCCAACGTTTTCATCTATTATACGTCTATGACCCAATCTCCCTGCCTTTAGTTCCCGAAATAGCATACACAGCGCCGCGCTGATATGGCGCTGGGCGTCTCTGTATTGCACCACACGCCGGCGCCGTTTCAGCGAAATCACAGTGAAAATTCTCGCGCTTCAGAGAAGCAGCGGCGTGCTTCATTATACACACTGGGAATAAATCTTGTTTGCGTAGAGGGAAAAAAAAAAGATCCACGTCAAACAAATGGTTCGTAAATTGAAGCACGTTTAAAAAAAACTGTAACTAGAGACTATTTATATTATAACATGTGTTGTTTATTTAACCGTGTTCAGGGTATTGACTGATAAACCCAATAAGAAGAGATCATTGGTAAGACATAGACGCAGATGGGAGGATAACATTAGAATGGACCTGAAAGAGATTATGTGTAATGAGGTGGAATGGATATAGCTAGCTCAACATAGGAATAGGTGACGTAATTCTTTAAGTACAGCAATGAACTTTCTAGTTCCTAGTGCCGAAAATAACTAAGTAAGTGGTTTATTGAGGTTTTAATGTTCTACAACTTAGTACAGAACATGTTAGTGAAATAGAGTGGGAATGGGGAGTAGCAAAACTTATTTGGTTCAAAATGATTAGTGTCTAAATGCCCGTTTAAAAAAGTTTTTTCTAACACAAAATAATAAAAACAATTTAAAAATAGATCTCTGTAATATTTTTCAAACTAATTTATATTATGTTATAATCCCTTAGGAAGCCTACTCATAATATATGGTATTTTTATGCCTTAGAGATAAAGGTTCGAACCTTGGACGAGTGTACAGAATATTATGTATATCTGTGGTTTTCCTATCCGCTCTACAAGCTAATGTGGGTGTATTTTCTTTAAGCTATCCTACCTGATACCTTAAACTTTAGATTGACCAGTTAATAATCTTAGGTAAAATTCCAATGTAATTATATAATATTCACCACTACCAAGATGATGGTGCTTTATCTCCCAATGGAATCAATAACCACGATTCAGACTCTAAATGAATGAAGAAACTAATGTGTGTGAAACCCGCTTCGGTGGCAGCGTGGTCTAAGCCATTACTCTTGCAATATACTAGAGTACCGATAATGGCAGAATAAGGGTTCAAATCCTGGTGGGACGTACCAAGTTTTTTAATAAATGTTTTCCCCCCCTTTTCCTCCACGCAAATGCGGGTACACTTTCTCTAAATTCAACCTTATTCGTTCCTAAGACATTAGCGTAACTAGTAGTATATATGATTATAGCCCGAACAGGTAGTAAGTCGCGACGTTTTATATATATATACATTCTAGTTAACTTTAGGTAACTTTAACCTGAACAGGTAGAAAGACAAGATGTTAAAAAGAAGTAACTTTCTCCATTTCAATTTCTGCTGTATTTACTCTAAATATCTACCTTAATCATCTCAATATAATTAGCTTAGTTAATATACACGCGTGTAGCCCTCACGGGTGGTGATTTGAGGTGATAACAACATCTATACCCGCCTCGGTGGCGTAGTTGGCTAACGCGCTAGTCGTGTTGAGCTCGACCGCCGAGGACGGGGAGATCGAGGTTCGAATCTCGGTCGGGTGAACTGGGGGTGGTTTTTCCTAAATGGTTTTCCACTCTCCCTCCACGCAAATGCNTCCATTAGAGTAATTAGTACTTAAGCGTATAACCCGAACGGGTAGTAAGACGCGGTGCTAAATATTATTATTATTATTATTATTAACAACATCTATCACTATTTACAAAATTGATGTCTAGGAATTTTTGTTAATTTTAGAGGATAAACATCACATTCTAGTTAAAATATATGTATATATTCAATTTTGTAAATAGTGATAGATGTTGTTATCACCTCAAATCACCACCCGTGAGGGCTACACGCGTGTATATTAACTAAGCTAATTATATTGAGATGATTAAGGTAGATATTTAGAGTAAATACAGCAGAAATTGAAATGGAGAAAGTTACTTCTTTTTAACATCTTGTCTTTCTACCTGTTCAGGTTAAAGTTACATATGGAACCCTTTCTTGACCTGTATGAATCACCTAACAAATTAAAGATAATAAAGGCGCGCAAGATGAGATGGGATGATCATGTGGCGCATATGGGTGATGACAGGCGTGTACATAACTTATTAGTTGTGAAACCTGTAGATACAGAACTTCTTGGTAGGTCAAGACGTCGACGGGAGGATAATTTAAAAATGTAATTGAAAGAGAATGGGTATCAGGTTATAGATTTGATGGAAGTCTCTCAGGATATGTTTGAACGGCAATCTTACGTTCTGGCAGCCATTAACTTTATATTTAAATATGGCCACAGGGCTAGTTATAAACATAATTTGAGTGTAGGGACAGGCAAAATCATTTAGAAGATAGAAAAAAAACCTCTCAGTACTCCCAGTCGGGAATCGATCCCAAACTCACCCGTCACCGGCAAAACCTTTTAAATAGCTTGACATACCGCTGCGAGATAGAAAACAATCTAAAAAGATATATAAAAAAAGTTAAGTGTGGTAGCCATACAGCTACGAATCTAAGTAATTGTTTGCTTACGATTATTGTTTCATTCAATTAAGGTCAGGGGGAAAAAAATATGTTGACTTTTGTAGGGATTTCCGGCCACTCGGGAGAAACATTGTCTGAGTGACACGGAGCTCGAGAACCACTTGACTTGTTCGAGACAAGACTTGGTAGGATGGTGGGAAGTGTCGTCTCGATGTATAGACTAGTTATTAGCTAAGATGGTGTGAAGTGTCGTCTCGATGTATAGACAAGTCAGTAACTAGGGTGGTCTCAAAGTGATATCGGTATGTATATACTAGATAGTAGCTAGGATGGTCTCAAAGTGATATCGGTATGCATAGACTAGTTAGTAACTAGGATGGTCTCAAGTGATATCAATATGTATTACTAGTAAGTGACTAGGGTGGTCTCAAAGTGATATCGATATGTATAGACTAGTTAGTAACTAGGAAGTTCTCAAAGTGATATAGGTATGTATAGACTAGTTGGTAACTAGGATGGTCTCAAAGTGATATCGATATGTATAGAGAAGTTAGTAACTAGGATGCTCTCATAGTGATATCGGTATGTATAGACTAGTTGGTAACTAGGGTGGTCTCAAAGTGATATCGGTATGTATAGACTAGTTAGTAACTAGGGTGGTCTCAAAGTGATATCGGTATGTATAGACTAGTTAGTAACTAGGATGGTGTGAAGTGTCATCTCAATGTATAGACTAGTTAGTAACTAGAATGGTCTCAAGTGATATCGATATGTATTACTAGTAAGTGACTAGGGTGGTCTCAAAGTAATATCGGTATGTATAGATTAGTTAGTAACTAAGACGGTCTCAAAGTGACGCCAATATTTACAGATAATTTATAGAGTCAACAAATCTTCTACATATTTGATTGAAATAACATAATTATTGTGTTAAAATGCAACTTTGTACCTTGTTTGACGGATCGGTCTGCATACAAGTAAAATAATCTATTAAATGAACCAAAGAATGATTCAAAGGCTGTTGTATTAGCCGCTGTTATGAGTATTGAGGGGATCATAAATTGTAAATACACAAGACTTTATTAGAAAACCATTGTATGAACGGGGTAATCCAGGTTTTCAAAGTTTCGACAAACACTACTATTTTAAATTTGAAGTATTTAACATGCAATTTCTGAAACGACTGATTATATCAGTACATGACTGAACTAACTTAAATATAGATCAGACACAACCCTAAGTCCCCGATACTTAAATCATCACAGATAAAGGGGTAATCTACATTTCACCAATCATGCATTTTTCAACCATACAGGGATTCGAACCCGGGACCTTTATCCCAGCAGAAATACACGCTAGCGACTTAGCTATGGTGTCGAGCAACATACGCTACCATACGGCTGTTAGGTGTTTTTCCTCTATGGCATTCTTTACTATGTAGCACAGAAGATATAACAACATAACAATACTACAGAGAAGCTAGATCTTTAAAAACAACATATAGTACCGGGAGACAAAGGGAAAGTCACAATACAATAATTTTTTCAGAACAACTTTTATGTCTCAAACCACATAAGAAATCCCAGCAAATACTTTTTATTTTACTTTAATTTAAATATGATAAATATCTGTTTCAGCCATAGTCTTAAGGCAGGTGTCGGCAACATTTTTGGGTTCCGATAGGCTTATAGACATTAAAAATTACATGCATATATTTATTCCTAAAATTCAACCTTATATAAAAAAAGAATAAATATGATATAATTTTAAAATTTTCTTATAACAATATAATATATTTAATTTTCTTTTAATATTATCGATTATCACCGTTTGAGGTTTTTTGATCATTAATATTATTTGAAAGTATTGATTATTTGCGAGTTTATAAGAAATAAATATAGACTTTTAATATCGTTGTATTTTTCTTATACGATCGAATAGAAATTGCCACGAAATATACCGGTAGATCATGATCGACTATTTGTATTGGAAAGGCCTAGTAATTGTCTAAAAGATGAGAAAAATATCTAAATTTTTAGTTAAAATTGGACCTTCTCCCTTTTTAATCCTATATATTTTATTTAATTTTTTATTTAGCGTCTTACTACCTGTTCGTGCTATATGCGGTCTCCTGTATTCTTAAATTGTTATTGAAAAATGTATTACTTAAGTATCCCAATTCCATTGGCATGATTTATAAATAGAATATTATTTTATTATTTTGTAAAATATTGATGGTTTTGTTGAGAAATTATCTTATGAGAAGTTTTTTGCTTTAAATTTTTTATTTAATGTTAATGACTTAATTACTAAATATTAATAAATTAATATATAGCTTTCAAAACTAATTTAAAATTCACACCTTTTGTGAAATATGGGATTTAAAACTAATTAAGTACTATAAAATAATAATTTCAAACTCGTGGTGTAAATAATCAATCAAAAACACAAGTTAATGACAGAATCATTTTGAATTTCTTCATGAATAAAGACAAACTTATTTAAAAGATACAATTAAGAAATATAAATTAATTGAAATAAAAGTTATATATGCTGTATATACTCCCATATGAAGTAAACTAGTTTAATCTGTCGTAAACAGGCTGTTTACGTTTCTCACGATCAGCTAGCAATATTCATGTATCATTAATGTGACATTCATGTGCGTGTTGTGTGTATGCATTGACCCAGTCATCTATTCAAACGAGGTCTGGTAAGTCACAATTAACTACGGCAATGGCTGAGTTAGATAGAGTTATCGTTACTACTATTTCAACACCTACTACTCATAACAGAACGAAAGCGGATTATAACAAAACAGAGTTTAATTGTAAACAATAGATCATACAACAAAATTAAGTAATATAGTTGAACATGAGTGTTTATGTACGGTTAGTTATAAAAATTTAATTATATTATTTGGTTAATTAATAATAATAATAGTAATAATAATAGTAATAATAATAATAATAGTTCTCTCTAAATTAAGCTGACTGAAAAATATCACTAATCACATGGGGAGGGATTTTTCAGGTTGATATTTATATCAGTGCAAAATGCTATCGAATAATTTTAATAACACTTAGAAGTCCTGCTAAAATTAGGTTAACTATTTTAAGTGAAGATCTAACAAATATTCGTAAAACTTAAGTATGGAGCATTAATTATTTTTAACATAGAATAAAACTAACAACCAAGAGTGTGAAAGCTTCGACTTGAAAATAATATTGTATTATATTTTGATATAGTGAGATGCGGCGTACTCCCACTTGATACAAATATTCACAAATGTCACTTAAATAATTATTTAAATTAGTCGAAATCTGTTATAATGTTATATTATTTGCATAAATAAGTTTTGGGATATTTAATGTAGCTGATAAATTAAATCACGAATTAATGTAAGCATATTAACGTGTAAATAATAATATATAATTTACCGTATTTAAATATGTGTGTTGTATATATTTTTTATAAAATATTGAAAATATTTACATTAGCTATCAGAATTTCCAAAATGTATAAAATCTAATACGCCACTAAAATGACTATTTATAAAGTGTTCCTACCTTGTCGCGTTTTATAGGTGACTAATAACTAGAAGGTCTGACCACCAGAGTGGCAGTGCAGAAGCCAGGATCATCCATTCCTAACTTCTGAGGTGAGATCCACGCGCTGTTATTCAAGTCAGGAGATGGTCAGGTGAATGAAAGTGCGGCTCTGTGAACGCCCACCCCTAACGTTGAAACGACGCCACCCCCGTGTCCGTACCGACTGCTGCAGAGATGCTGTACGGGGTAGTTTCACCAACACACACTGACACACACACACGCGCGCTCTCTCTCTACCCCTTCCCCATCTCGGTGTAGACTGGGGATGATGTCATCAGTAGCCAATCAGGGTGCGGCCTTGGCGCGCGCATGCGCATAAAGAGATGCGGGGCGCCGCTGCGGGATCGATTATTCTCGAGATAGAACCGACGTCGAAAAACTCAACTGTATTGTATGGGTTACTGTGTGTGGGTGGTAAGTTCCAGGGGGATGAAAGAGCGAGAGAGAGCTAAACAGAAACGATAGAGAGGGACGGAAGTAGCGACACTAAAGAGAGTTAGAAACTCTCGAAAATGCAGACGAGGAGAAAAGTGACAAAATGAAACTTAGAAAGAGGTAAAGAATAAAATAAAACAGGCTATCTAAACATAAACATAAACATAAAAAGTTAAATGTTAATACTGAAAGAATAGCAGAAAATGAAGATGATATCGATAAGAGAGAGTTATAAAACTAAAAGGAGACAAGAGAAGAACGGTTTTTGGGACATAGTTCTGTTTTGGGATGAAAACGCCTGGAGCTTGCTCCCGGGGGATGCGTCTGGGTTATTTGAAAAATGTTACATAAACTATTTTGTCGAGACTAACACGAGAGAGAGAGAGAGAGAGTTCGGTAGTTTAAAAGCGATTCATGGGTAGTTTATGAAAGTCCAAGTTGTTCAGAAGCCACTGGACATTGGTTAGGAGTTAAATTAATAGAATTAAAATTAAATATTTCATTATTTTAGTTAAGACTTTCGTATTTAATATCAGAGGTAAGTTGTAGTATCAAGGATAACTTTTTTCGCGCGGAGGAAGAATTCCTACGTGGAGAATCAACATAATTTCAGACGGTAAGAATTGAACCACTTCCTTGTAGAACGGCAGTGTTGAAAGACAGCTCAAATATATCGTAAATAAACATATGAAATACATTTATTGAATTAATTATAAAAATAAAGAATCTGCTATGATACGCCCAAGCCTTAAAAAAAAGATTAGATGAACTATAATAAGATAAAAGAGATTATATATTTAAAAATAATCATCTCTATTATTTAATGCGCATATATCTATTAATTATTAAATCACTCTTAGAATTCACTTTATTTATCGGCGCTTACATTTTTAAGCATAGATTTAATTTAAATAATAGTTATTTATGACTTAGCTCAATATTTTACTGAAAAATTTAATCCAATATATTTTTTTGTAAATTATGTATTAGTCGGGTTTAACGCACCCACAATTTAAGATCATTATTTATTTTAAAATTAAAACATACTTTTATGTAGTTTTTTAAAAACATGTTCCCCTTTTATACTTTCACCACATTTAATGAAAAGAACAATAAATATTTATCGAAAATATTTACTTAAAATCTTTTCCCTTTTTCATGAACATTAATTCAAGGGGAAAAAATAAGCTTGTCACTAAAGTTTTTTAGTTTACTGAAATGCTTTACACATCATATTTCTTATTTCTATAATTTTTAGAGTAATCTTAGATTTTTGTCAAATGTGAATACAAATCTAATGCCCTTTCTTCTCTTTCATAATTTACTACTATACTATGAAATAATCCCACCGTCATTGCGTCATGTGCTAAAAATTTACTTTTCCTTTCATTTATAAACCACTAAACTGGTTGAGCTGAAATTTTGCATGGACATAAATCAGACTTTTGTTTAACATATAGGGTGATTAAAATTACTTATACCACTTAACCTAAAACCCCGGCCCCATCCAAACTACCCACTAGCACCCCATCATTCTCCGAAACTACTGATGAACCACTAGTATTAAAACTAATAGGCTATTTTATCTGCAGTAATGGGCTGATGGTCTAAGGCACTAGTTTAGAATTAAAATTTGCCTACGTTAACAAGAAAGCTGGGGTTTGAATCCCTCCCAAATACCCTAGAGTGATTTTACAAATGTAATATTGAATGTGTTTTTCTTATATTTATTTATGTTTATTTGGTTTCAGTTCCTCTAAGTTACCATATTAATTCCACTCTCTTGATAAAAGTCATTAATAATCATTATTTTGAACTAATAACTAAAGTAACCCTAAATATATTTTATAAAAAAATTAAATTATTACTATTTTTTTTTTACATTTTGGTAGTGAAAATTTATCAAATTTAAAAACATTTAAGAGGGTCATTATTCTCGAAATTTAATAAATTAATTTTATATTACTATTTATTCCTGTAGTTATTTTGAATAGTCATAATAACAATAATTTATCCTACATTTTCACTAAAAAAATTATAATAATTTTTGTTTTGTTCAAACATTTCTTTAAAAAATAACTGAATAAGTCATTACTTAACATTAAAAAAATTAAAATATTTCGAATAAGATTCAAAGTCAAGTCAGTATAAAAAAATATTACTGATCTGACAGAATGAAGGACGACTTGACAAATGTCACGTAGGGTTGACTTAAATCGAATAAGCGACATTGATAGTGATCGATCTTTTTCGGGTGGAAAGAAACCAGCTTATTGAGTGATAGATGTGCTGTCCGCTGAGAAGCGCCGCAGACATGACCTGTCCAGCGATAAGCACTAACAAAAGAAATGCATTCCAGAAATTTAACGAAGGAAAAATTATCTCGGTATCATTATTTAAGTTGATGAATATTTTTAGTAGTGTATTAAACTAAAAAAATAGTAGCATATTAATCTAAGAGATATGCAATTTAAGGAAACTGTGGCGATATTTGAATAAGAAGCGAGTGAAAAATATCTACAGAATGGCCATAAAGTTTGGACACACAGGCAAATACATATATACACATATGTAGGCTGATATACGTGCTTGTACTTTTGTTAATACATAAAAAACACATTAATTTCTTTAATATTAAATCAAAATACATATTATTATTTATTATTATTATTGCTGTCCATCTTTGTTTGGTGTGCTTTTTTGGCCTATACCTATGTGTACAGGGCACCCTGTATTTATAAACATATAAAGTAAAGCTGTTCATTATAAGAACATTTAGCTTCTGAATTAAGTATTCATTAGACCTTTACCAACTATTTTATCATATATCTCACGATTACACTAATATATATATATATTTTAAAATAAGCTACACATTAAAAATACTTCATATTTTCAAAATCAAATTTATAAATTCTTAGATTATAATTACAATTTATTCTTGAATAATAATAATAATAATTATTATTATTAGCACCGCGTCTTACTATCCGTTCGGATTATACGCACTTACGCTAATGTGTAATGGTATGGTGAATGTGAGATGAAATGGAGGACCTACAGTTTAACGTGGGATCCAAACCACGGTGGAGGCCTGGCATTCCACATATTCACAAGTTGTGATTAATACGCATCTTGTCAGAGGTGAAGGAAGGGTTTGGCAATCAGATAAATCTGTGCCGGGACCGAGGATTGAACCCCGGACCCCCAGCACAGGGGTCTGACAACTTACCCCTAGACCGTCAGATCACCTATTTTGATTAACTAAACAACATCATTTTATATTATTAAATCCACGTAGTTAATGGTATGAAAACTTAAACAATTAAAAACTTTATAATGTTAAAATAATAATACTTTATGATTTTATCAATGAAAGAACATAATTATAACTAAACAAGCATTACTCAACCAAATATATTTTCTAATATCCAACTAGTAAAAGGAAAAAGAGAAAAAAAAACTTTGAAATGTTTGAATGAAAAATAGCTACTGAATATGATAACCACATCCATTTCGTTTCCACTCAGACGATTCGATTATGACAGGGCTGAAAGCTCGAAAATATTTCTGACAACTATTTCTCGAATGACTATAAAACCGATGTACCATCAATAAATTAGTAGAGTAACCTTGACAAAAAAAACTGCAGTACAATTATATCTCTTAACACCTTAATTCATTTAGTCCCTCTCTCTACCCGTACCTATAGTTTAGGTGAGGATCTGAGAGACGCGAGAAAAGGCCTGTGTTTTTGCAGTTTTTATAGCAAAAAATTGTTTTTGGCCAAAATAAATAAAATATCTCCAGTAGAAACAAAGTTTGATTTTCTTCACATGGTGACATCAACCGGTGTTGAATATCTTTTATGAGCATAATGGCATTAGATGATAAACTTTTTAAATGAAGAGAAAAGGTTGATATTAAATTTCAGGACACCCTTGGCAGATATTCAACAACTGATGATATCAACACGGGAATAAAATTAAATTCTTATGTTTGTACTGACGCAATATTTTATTAATTTTGGCAAAAAAAAAATTTTGCTATAAATTTTTTTAAAAAACACTTATCTTTGTTTGCTTCCCCTACATTCCCACCTTAAGGGTTGGTGAGAAGACAGGGGTTGAAGGCAGATCGATTGTTTAGAGGTTTG
The DNA here is from genome assembly GCA_902155825.1 of Timema genevievae. Classification (NCBI taxonomy): domain Eukaryota; kingdom Metazoa; phylum Arthropoda; class Insecta; order Phasmatodea; family Timematidae; genus Timema; species Timema genevievae. The sequence goes on from CABFWO010000474.1 coordinate 162,621, forward strand.
GAGAGAAATTGTCGACCATATTTTGAAATGTTTGCAAACTACACTCATTATAATATAATCAAAATAAACTATAACAGTCAGCTCGTTATTTAGATCCTTCATTAAAACGTTTTTATTGGACAAAACCAAAACAGCTACTACTAAAAAAAAAGTTTAGATTTAAGAATATGTCGCTGAACCCGCTTCGGTGACCACATGGACTCTCGCAATATATTAGATCACCGATCGGGGAGATGGGGGTTCGAATTCGAGTTGGGTGTATTTTATTAAACTGTTTACCACCCTTCACGAAAATGCGGGTGCACTTCCTCGAAATTCAACCTTGACCATCCCTAGCACGTCATTCCGGGCACGTTAGGTAGATGGTATTTGAACAAATTTAGTGTCAATGTTTTCTACGAATGGATCAAAATGTGTGCTTAGATAAATAACCACTGACCAATATTATAGTTTAACAATGTTGACAAAATTTGGGTGGAAAACTTTTGAAATGACAATATGAAGGATGTGATAGGAATAGTTGTTAGTTGAAAAAAAAAGTTACTACTCTAGTCGATTGGTGGTATTTAAAAAAATATTTTTTACAACATGTTTCAATTACAGTTTACAGAAATATTTATTTAGTTAATATATCATAAATATACAGCCATAGTAGTGTATTCGAATGACATTTACATTTTTTCAAACGTTAAACCAATTAGACCTATTTATTATATTATTTATAAGTGTGTTGAAACTAAGAAATTTTAATTTAAAAAAAATGCTAGTCGAGGCTAAAAGCTCGCTGCCATGGTTCTGTTGTGCTATCGAAGCTTACAAGCAGGCGACCTTAGGCACCCTAACTACTACTTCTTGAGAGGGTTTGTTGACGACAACATAAGAACACCTGCCATCCGATACTTACCCCCCACCCCACCAGCCTTTCACAGCGTTGATGGCATGTAAAACAAGGCATCATGGGACAGAGCACACGGCCACTCCTACCAACTCCAAACAGAACCTTGCTTGATGTGCCATTACCTATTCCTGGGGCTATAGAGCCAGTCCCATGAGACGTGTGTGTGTGTGTGTGTGTGTGTGTGTGTGTGTGGATTGGAAAGGAGGGGTTGTTAAACCACGGAGTAGAGGCTTTATACACTTTAGTTATTCAATAGAAGGTTGGTAAAGAAGAGGAACTAACAACAATCTGATTTATCGGATACTTCCAGTTTCACATTAGAACAAATCATTATTTTCTTGGGTTATCAGATTGGATGTAATTTTGCTCATCACATATAATAAAAACCTATATCCCGCTTCAAACTTATAAATCAATTTTGGAATTGAATAATAGTGTAAGAACTTTCCCTTCTTGTTTAGTTTTGTTATTTAATTTGATACATGATTGTAATATTTTTATAAATGAATTAAGGCCAGTAAATTATCTTAAAATAAATTAAAACTGGGCTCTCTTTTTAAAAATTATCACGTTAAAAACAAAATGTTGGTGGCTTAATGTAATAGAGTTGGGATGGTAATGATTAAACTGCAATGAGAATTTGCTTACAAATATTATGTAAAACAAGGGGAAACACTTATATAAGTGCATCCGGTCAGAAATGAACACAGATCTCCCCCAATGCAGGACCAGAAGTATTAACCTTTCAAATTACTTTGACGTTCTCCTTACTTCGAGATAATTATCCTATCATATTCATTAAAAGTGTATTCTTTAGCTTGAATATAAAAAAACTTGTTTACACTTAACGCCCAACAAAATTTCATCAAAGTTGACCACCAAGAAATTCTATAATTATATGTATTTTCTAGAAGGTGCTCCAAATGACCATTCGTAAGACAAAAAAATTCCTTAATGCTCTCATTTACCCTTGCAATCAAGGCTTTTTGTTGACACGTAAGGTCTGGTTGGAATCGAACCCTGCTTTTTGACTCGTCCCATGCTCGGTATGTAGTAGTAGGCCTTTCGGATCAATTTCTTTCACTCGAAGGTTCATGGCTTTTTATTGTCTTAAATAATAGACTCTATGAGCCATGGATGGAATACAAAAATATTACTGAACGACATCTTAAACTTACAAGAAGGGTAGTAAAGTAAAAAATCATGTGATTTTAAACAACCTAAGAGTTTGTTTGACGATTTTAATAAAATCACTAACACCTTACATTAGTGTGGCAAACCCCGTGCCATATTTAGAATAGCCAATTTTTCATGCGCTCTTGTAATAAAGGTTGCGTTTTATTTATTCCAGGGGCTTTATGAATGTTGAATTTGATCGGCCTCAGGTACCGACCAATTTTCATGGGAAGGTCTTTTTAGAAAATACAATCACATTTTTTGGCAGCTTTAATTGAAATTATTTTTTATATTTTTAAGTGTTATTTTATTGGTACTGATACTATCCAGAAAAAAGTGGCAGGTGCACATCACATGATCTGATGTATGAAAGTAGATCTAGTAGCGTTTCTAATTGTCAAATAAGGCCCTTCCTATGAAAATTATAATGTATTTGTAATACATATTTGACTATTAGTGCTTGTAGCCGTACCGTGAACCATGAATAGCTAGAACCTAATAATATTTAGCGCCACACGATGTAAAAAATATGTTTTAGCTTGAATAAGTCCTTAGTTTTGCAGATGTGGTTGGCCACCGCTAATATACAAATATCAATACCCGTAAAAATCCGACTCTGGTCAACATATATGTAATCTATTTCATTTTTATATTTATATTTTTGGTACAGTTCTACATGTAAAAAATATTAAATAAAATAAAATAAATTAATAAAATAAAATAAATTTTCTCTCTTTATGCCCTTCAATAAACTACCCTTAATTTTAGGGCTAGATATATAATTCAAAAACTCCTCAACCCTATGGACCCTATGGAAAGGATACAAATTTTAGCCTATTCGGTAAAATGGTTTCGGCTCAATGTCGAGATACAGACATAAAAATAGGCAGACATCGCGAAAATCATTTTTCGGCTTCAGAGGGTCGTGAAACGTCTGCATTTATCAAAATTTCGAGTTCAATTTTTTTGACAATCACAATACTTATCACTTCGAGGGATCGAGAGAAAGTAAAAGGTGGAGATATGAATTTTTACATGTAGATAGTTAAAGTTGCTACAAAAATGATTTAAGAGTTTAAAGAAATGTTGTTAGTTTTGAAAATATACGTTTTTGATTTTATTATTTTTATTAGAATAAAATTATTTATTTACAATTTTATGTTTATTTACTTTTTTCGAAACTTTAATGCATGCCCACTTTGGAGTGGCATTATTTTATTTCAAGATTTGACTAAATTTAATTTATTTCTAGATATATAGAGACACAAATTATAACATAAATTTAGCACCATACGTTATTAGGATTAATTTTTAATATATTTATTAGAAGAATCAAAACAATATTGAGATGATATAAACATATATTATATAAATCGTAGATACTTTAAGTTTCATCTAAATTCAATTTAGTGTAAAAAATCTTATATAATTATTTCAAATTTGTTAAAAATTGCAACTTATAGAGAGAGGCCCATAACACTATTTTCAAATTTAATATAGGAATAAAATATGCATACAATTTTGAACCCAAATAACCCAAATATCATTTTGACTCATTAATATGTAATATGTCAAAAATCTTGATTCTAGTATTAATATATTCTTTATCTGTCATTCAATTCTTATCGTTTGAAATTAAGATACTCTTATTGACTATTTAATTAGTTATTTGTAATTTAAGTACTTTTATTCTATTATTTACGAATCATATATTCTTATATATATATATATATGATATTTAATATTTAAATGTTATTCCAATGTATCTGTTTCTTACTGACCTGTCCAGAAATTGTTTCACCGAGGTTTATAAAATCAACCCTCCTGGTTTTAGCCCTGTTTTGTATTCTTGGTCTCTTGCATTCCATGCTTTGTATTTTCGGCGCATCTCTTCTCCACAATACCTTCCAACGGTATCTGGAACTCTCGAGGAAATGAGCCTATTCCGTAGCAAATAGCTGCAACAATGTAGCGACACCACCGGCCGCTGAATGAAACGAAACTAACCAACCCGCACGAAACCACCTTCACTCGGACTCTCAGAAAATGGTTCTCAAACTTCTAGAGTGGTTTCTAGGGCTCATGACCTTCCATATGGTCAACGTCATGTTCCTGTAATCAGGGCTGCCACTACTTTCTTGCTACCAAATTCCTTGTGTCTTCATGGTTTTCCAGAAGGAGTTCCCATTTTTACAGGAAGCTTGGATTGAAGAAAAGATGAACAAAACCTCATTTTCCATCAAACTGACAAGTGTAAAGTCATGTAACTTATGTTTAAAAAAAATAGGAAGATTTAAAATTGATGGGGAAATACATCTTCTGTAACTTCACAGTCCTGATTTAAGGAGTAATAAGATAAGTTTAAGTCAATGTACTTAGTTCTTAAGTTCACTTTTTCGTTCACCCAAAAACCCACTATTTTAAACTTTCAGTTAAATGTCCCAAATTAACAAATATTCTAGTGGTTGAATTTAAAGGAGGTGTACCCATATTTGCAGTGAGAGAGAGAGAGAGAGAGAGAGAGAGAGAGAGAGAGAGAGTGGGAAAACATTTAGGAAAAAAAACCCACCCTCAGTACACCCGACCGGGATCGAAGTACGATCTCTCTTGTCATCGGCAGTCTAGTCTGTTGAAAGATTAGCACCCTAGACCATGCAGCCACAGAAGCGGGTCCCAGTCAATATTGATAACATTTTTAATTATACTATTGGTTTTAAAAATATTGCCATTATTTATTAAATGTGTCAGTTTACAAATCACACAATTACAAATCAAAAATAGTTCCTTCCAATATAAATCAGACTCTAAATATGTTTATTAACCCGAAACTTTTTGCAATGTTCAGATAATAGTCAAGCTATTTTCACATGAAAGCTGGACGTGATAAAAATCAGTCTATGAATCGTTTTTTAAGTCTCTAAAACGTTTAGAGTAATAAAAAATATATCTTGACAGATATCGATTGGGAATGTTATGCATGACGGAATCACTGGGAAAGCAGACATGAGGAAGAGGAAGGATTCATACATAACTCTACGGATGAGAGGACAGTGGTAAAAAAAGAGAGAGAAGAACCAGAGATTTTTTACCAAGTATAAAGCTTTCTTTATACAATATTCCACAACTTAAAAAAAATAACCAATAAACACATTTTAACGTTTTAATAAAATCTCTACCCAATACGCGTATTTACCCAACCTTTTAGCAAAATATGTATCCAATATACTATGTACTTTAAAACTTTTAAGCAGAATATTCACCCAATAAACATATTTTAACAACTTAAAAAATACTATATAATACACATTTTAACTAGGTACTTTGTTATAAAATATTTACCCGAAAAAGTGTTTGAATGACTTTTTAACCAATTAATAACCACCCAATACACATATTTTAACAACTTTCTAGTAATATATATACTATTTTAATCAATCATTAACCAAATATATAGTTATAAATGTATTTTAGACTTCGTTGTGAAGAAGTCAGATCATTTTAAACGCGTTGTCACAAAATTAATCTATGAAACTATTTAGTTTGATTCATAATGAAAACCTTGTGTTTTTATTTGTGGTCGTTTATTTAATGTACAGATTTGTATTTATTGTTGCTATCCTCACCAGGGACACGTGTTGTCAAATAATTTGCTGGTTAAAGGTAGGTTGGGGTTCAAATACTGGTTCTTAAACACAACTCCTACGTTCCATTTGTGCAAATGTGAATACATTTCCTCTAAATTCTAATTACCTCATGCCAACCTAATTACTGTTAATATACGATTAGCCTGGATGAGTAGTAATCCGGGGGACTGTTGGAATCAGCCTCTTGATAAAATCTCAAGGCCATTAGCACCTCGCGACATACGTGTAGCTAACTCCGAATCACTTGAACTTCACCTAGTTTTGTTACCAAGTTGAGATTAAGAAACTTCACACCACTGGAATTTTAGCTAACATCAACCATCCTTCAGAGGGAGGCATGACATTACTATTAAGTGATATTGTCCACAATACTAGGCCCATTTGACAGTGAAATCTGTTTTTAAGGCTGCTGATAGATTCTAGAGGCACTACTCCAGACAGTCTCCTGAAGAGTAGTCAAGATGAAAATTCGACCTTGGGGTCTTAGAAAAAATTTACCAAAACACAAACATTGTGAATACGATGGTATTTTGAAGAAATATGAATACACACCGGTTTGTATCTAGGTGAAGTCATCGGCTTAATATACGAATTAAAAACGTTTTCAGCATTCGCTTATCACTTTATGGACTTTATGGCAACCACAAGATTATTTTCAAATTGAATTCGTGCACAACTAAGTTATTATACATATAAATAATATTTAAAATCCATTCGATTTGTTTATGTCCTTCCAGGGCTCTTTCTTTCACTTGTCAACCTTACACGGAAATGCCAACTTTATAAGAAAAATCTGAGATTTGAAAAATCCAAGGAGGCGGATCTAAGATGGTATGAAAAAATTGAGTCCTAAAGAGCTGACATTTTGTATGGACGTTATGAATCATGCCATTGTTATGAGAGAGAAAACAACAAGATGGCAGATCCAATATGGTGGACGTGACGTACAAATTGAGTCCTATTTGAGTGAAATTGGGGACTCAAAATTTCCTAAGCTAATATAGCTACGGACGCAATTACGCTACCTTCTGTTATGGAAAATCTAGAAAGAGATCAAAACAACAGGGAACAGATTTTGTGCGAAATACGAAACTGCATCTATCAGAGACAGATATCCCTTAGTATGAATTAAACATCATATTCATTGAAATTGAATAATTTATTAACATTCATTCGATCTTATAATAAAGCTAAATCCTCTCCTTACAAGCGGAGTGCTTGTTCAATCTGTATCTACCTGTCGTTTACCCTGAAACTGAAATATGACGTGGCTTATAGGACCAGGAGTCGGCAACCTTTTAAACAAGAAGAGCTGTTTTCTAAAATATGTTTTACTCTGGGGGCGCCAAGAAAAATGTCGATTTTTATATTTGAATTTTCACCTTTTATTTATGTGTTTATTAATGACAAGTTGAGAATATACTTATTTTAAATGTAATAAACAAAACATAAACTATAATATTATCATTCTTCAGATTTAAATATTTGAAACTCAGATTTTGAGGCATGTTACAAAGTGGGCTTATTGTTAAAAAATTATTTATGAAGATATTAATGGAATAATCAATTGAGTACTAACGATGAATATATAACAAAGAAGTTTAGTTAAAAATAATACTCGACAACCATCATTTTACTTATCAAACAAAACTATTTAACAAAAAATGTACAAAATATAAGGCAGGCGTCTAAAATCTGTCAAAAGGGCGCCATGGCACCCGCGGGAGCCACGTTGCCAACCCCTGGTGTAGACCGTTAATAATGCTACCATTCGGAGTATATAGATTGTACACTGCGTCTTTAGCAGTCAAAAGACACAAATATGTGATAATAACTCTGCATGTACACTGCGGTTTTGAGAGTATAAGGGTGAACAGGTAGAAAGTGGCAGCAAGTTTATATTTACTATTATAAAATGATAAGGTGTAAGGATAGCTAATAAGTAAATATAGATCAGTGAACGTGATATTTATATAATATAGAATAACACAGTGCTCCGAAAGCTCTTAAGCTCACGGCACACTTAACAAGTTTTTTTTGCGGCACACTTTTTTATTTACGTACGCACCAAGGTAGCAGTAAATGGATTATGCAGCCATACCAGCGTTTGTAAAATAAATCAGAATTAGGAAAGAATAGACTAATTTTTTCCTTAAGTAACTTCAAAATGTTTCAAGAATAAAAGTTGAATATATCTTATGTGCCTGCTACTTTGACATTTGGAAACATTTATTTCAAACCATTAGTAATTTTGGTAAACCATAATTCTAGCTTCGCACTCAGTGGGTCATGCAATTTTAATATCAGCATAGTCTACACAACTATATATTTCATACTCTCAGTGGGTCATGACATTTCTAGACCAGCATACTCTACACTAACTTAAGTTTTTATACTCCTAGTGGGTACGGACCCAGAAGGTGGGTCATGCAATTTCGATACCAGTATACCCTATATCAACTAAAGTTTCCATACTATCAGTGGGGGCAGAACAGGAAGTTGGGTCATGCCATTTTAAAACCTGTATACCCTACACAAACTAAAGTTTTCATATTCTCAGTGGGGAGGGAATAGGTTTTCAAATCTCGTCCTTGATCCTGGGGTTTATTCTCTCCCTTTATACCTAAAAGTAAACTAGTTTTGAAAGGAGAACAGAAAACCACGTTTTTATGGTGTGAATTGTGTGTAGAAATTTAGAGCGCGTCATTTTACCTCCTGTGGGGAGCTTGCTCAAGAATGTCTACAATAAAACTATACAGACTGTAGCACTTCAGTAAAACGTTTATAACGTATATTATTTAAATGGAATGGTTAAATATTATTAATTTGTTTTTATGAATATGATGGAATGATTACTATTTTGTATAATATTAGAAATGTTTGTGTATGTTTATTTTAGAGTTTATGTATTTATATGGATGAACCACACTTTACTTTTGAATCTCCAAAGTAATTTTGTTCTACTCCATGTCTTATTACTCGTAGAGGCTGTGCCAATTTAATCAAACCTATTGGGTAGGAATAAGGAAGCTATAATTTAAATGAAATGTACCCGCATTTGCGTGGAGATAAATGGGGAAAATCGTTAAGGAAAATACATCTTAGTACATTCACTCCTATATCTGATAGCCAGGCAAGACCATACTGACGCCTTTTCCCTCATGCCCAGCGATGCATATATTAAAAATGTTAATGCAGTAAAATATATTAGCCATCCTTTTACAAATGAGATCATAGCAGTACTTTTATTTTTTTACTCTTTTAATACATGTTTTGAATCTTTCCGTCAATACACACTTAATTCCAAAGAAAATTGGCTCACTTTTCTACTATTTTTAGACAAAGGAGAAGAGACCCTTTAATTATATCACATTTTATAAAGCGATAAAGAGAGAGAGAGACAAAAAATAAAAAGTTTGTTTTTAGCTCCCGCATTTTTCATGGCAGCAGCATTGATCCCCCAGCTTCCCCATGGCGCGTTTCCCCTCCATCCCCTCCCTTTCTGGTTCACGGTGACTCATCTTCCTCCCCTACAGCCCCTCCGTCCCACTCCTCGCACTGGAAGGGATTCCCTGTTCCCCCTCTCCGCCGCTGCCCACGTCATCGCTAACACTGTCTGACACTTTGTGCAAGAGTTACCTAAATGCCCTTAACGAGAACCACTTCAAAGTAAGTCTTCATGTAATATCTTACTACAAGGATATAATTCATTTCTAAATATTACATTGGGAAAACATGATTGTTATGTTATTTTATAGATTATCTATTTACTTTTTGGTTTTGACAAACCTTACTCTATTTGGTGGTTAAATAGATAATTTCAGACTAAACCTATGCTTATTGAAACAAATCCCGTCTTTACTTATGGTGAAACCCGCCTCAGTGGCGTAGTTAGCTAACGCGCTAGTTTCGTGTTCAGCCATACTGCCGAGGACGGGGATATCGAGGTTCGAATCTCGCTCGGGTGAAGTGGGGGGTGGCTTTTCCTAGATGGTTTTCCACTTTCCCTTCACGAAAATGCAGGTTCACTTCCTCTATATTCGACCTTCTCAATTCCTAACTCATTAGAGTAATTAGTACTTGAGCGTTTAACCCGAACGGTTAGTAAGACGCGGTGTTAAGTATATATGTAGAAGTACAGTGTAGTGAAAGTAGAAAACACTTTTAGTTAAAGCCTGATAAAGTAGGGAATTTAATAAAATAATCTTCTTTCATTTATAAATTAATAATTAGATAATTACAGGATTATTTAACAAATATCAAACTAGTTATGACTTACCACCAATTTCGTGACATGACGTGACGTGACGTGTTGCCAGGGTAAGAAGAGATTGTTTAAACTGTACCCGAGAATGGTTCCCATCGCTCACTGGAATACTCATTTGGCCAGGTATCAACGGAAATGCAATCCCATATGAGGTGTTTGGAGCGGAATCTTGGTACGATTGGTCAAATGGTGGCATAGCGGAGAGAAAAATATCACAAGAATAATTTTAACAATTATGCTTACCCTGGTAACACCCGACGCCACGACAAGCCACTTCAGAGCTTGTTGAAACTGTACCTGGGATGTATTCCATCTCCATTGTTTTACATTTGACCAATCATACAAAGGTTCTGCTCTACATGCCTCACACGGGGACCAAGACTTAAACCCAGTACGCCACAGTGACAAGCTCAACCTATACTATCGAGAGAACATTCGAGTTTATTCTATACCGGAGATGACTTTTACGCAAACCGGATTTTTTTCATCCTCTTTCCAAGAAATTTAGGGTTATCTTCGTCCTTAGAGTTAAGTCACTTGGACACAGCAATGATTATCATCAATGTTAGATCGGCATAAGGCATTGTTTTAGCATTGCAATTAGTCACCATTGATGGGAAGGCAAAGGTTCGAATCCCACCTGGGAGCATTTAGGATGATTTTACACACGTGTGATTTTTAAACTAGGGATTTCGTATCCTCTCCTCGCGTATATATGCTTAGTCCTTACGTTACCATATTTTTTTGTCCCTACCCTTTAAAGTAAGTAATTCATTAGCCCTTGTGACTCACATCGGTGGGCATGCGGAATAAGGAGTCAGTATTGTGTAGTCTAGTTCACCGCTGACGTAGGGTGTCCGGCCACGTCGAATCAGATAAATTTCCTCTAATTTCTAACATTTTCTTCCCTACATACTAGATTAGTGTAAAGTATATGGATGGTAAATCGTGGTGCACACAAAAACAAACACGTGTTAAAATATAGTTACAGAAAAAAACTCAGAAATTGTATTTGAATACATTATTTTTAATACTATTCATATAGGTATTTAATAGAACATAACCATAGTTTATACCACTGATACATTGTGCTTCCGACGTTGGGAAACCCTCGAAGAGAGACTTGGGGTTGATTCTCGGTGGATTAGAAGATTAAGGACCGCGTATCAAGTCAAGTTTCGTGAGTAACATCTCCCAGAAGACCAAACGGTAAGTTGAGTTGGATGAGAGATCGGTTATCCAGCCTACGGTTCTGGATCTTAGTTACGGTCTTTAGTCTTCCTCGTGGTGCAAAACCAGATGAGTTTCGAGTGTTCCGGAACTTCCTGCTGCTCCGTGCACTAATAACACTAATAAAACTCACTTCAGTGGCCGCACGATCAGAGGCACTACTCTCACAATAGACTAGACTGCCTATGACAGGGAAATCGAGGTTCGAGTCTCTGTCGGGTGTATTGTGTGTGGGTTTTCCGAATTTTTTTCCACTCCCCTCCACGCAAATGCAGATATACTCCTTTAATATATAACCTTCAAAATCCTTAAAACCTTTAGTGTAATTGGTGCATGAGTTTACAACCCGGACGAGTAGTAAGACGCGGGGCTAAAAAAATACTAATAAATAAATAACTTTAATATATATAAGCGCATCTTAGTAACAATCGGATTACACGCATACACTCAATACGCTAATAGAGTAGAAATGAGGAAGGTAGACTCGGTGAGAAAATATAGCCACATTTTTATGAAGGTAGAGTGGAAAAAAACCCCTTAATACACCCGACTGGGATTCGAACCCTTATCTCACCATCACCAGCAATCCAGTACAGCATGAGAATGATGCGTTAGGACATGCGATGCGGTCACCGATGCGGGTAAAAGTATTCTTATTACTAATACTATCCCCAAAGAATACAGGTCAAATCATGGAGAGCGAGAAATTAAGCTCTTTCTCTTTTTGAAAGTTTGTGCACTTGTCCCCTGCAAGTCTCGCCTAGCCCGCCAGACAGATCTGTATGTCAGAGTCCTATACGTCGCGGTCTACAGGGGAGTAAGCGTCTACAAACGTTATTTAGCTCGCCAACGCGTTAGGCTGCCAATATTTTGCTCTACTTGAGCAAGCTAATCAAAGTTAATCCGAGTTTGTAGTTGTGTGTTTGCTTAACTACCTATGTACTCGTCTTAATAGTAGGTGGACACATTTTAATACGTGCTCAACCAAGGGTAAGGGGGCGTCGAGTTGGTCAAACACCTAAAAGTGGATCTTTTTCAAATCCTAATTGGAAAAAAAAACTTTGTTTGAAAAAAAGGAAAAGCTTCAAGCGATTCAATATATGCTTGAAATTGAGTATTGATTCCTGTAAAAACAGGCTGCTAAAACCATTATTATGATGATTTAATAATGAACCAATAATAAAACGAAATAATGAACAAATGATGTAAAATTAGTTATAGGAATGTGGGGAATGAAATACATTACTTATAGGGGGATTTTCGTCTAATATATTGGATATATATTTTTGTTGAAAAAATAATTAGCTGTATTGGGACATATTTTCCAATAACATATAAAACCATTATTTTCAAATGGTCAGAATGATCAGTCTAACAAATTGGCAATTATGTAATTGAATTGTTGAGAAAATACAATGTTATATTAATTTTTCTTATGGATTGTGAAAAAAATTCTTAATTTTTAGTTAAATAAATAATATGTTTTGTCATCTGTTTTTTATATTGTTTGTTAAGTTGTGAGATTATTATCGCCAAAGATGTGATATGTGGATGAAATTCAACTTTTTTTAAAATATATTTTCTTATATTCTATGGTTTAGATTATATATTGAAAGTCTGATCCAATAAGCTAAGCCAATTTTTCGTATTCTTTTATACACTATTAATTATTTTATATATTTAAAAATCAATTACGTTGCGTAGCTCAGACCGTAATTAAGCGAGACAATTTGCCTTTGTTTTAATCTAAGATAATATTGTACTATAATGCCCGGTGTACACTTTTTAGTAGGTAATTAAGAAAATAAAATGTTAATGAAAATTATAGGTTAACTATCACAAGGTATCTAACTTGGAAGTAATTTCGTAATCGTCTACAAAACCTCACATGGTGATTGTGTTCATGATTACTTTGATAATATTGGGTGAAACCAAAATACATTGTTATTTGCTGATAAAATGTGTGTTCTTTAACGTGAATGTATTTATCTTATGAGTAACTTACATATTAAACTTAATATAAAATCTCAATTGCCAACAGTTACTTAGTTGAATACACTGATATATTTTATTTGTCCATAAACTATTCATTCAACTGTTCTCTTACATATTAAAAATAAGTATTCAACAATAATTAATTTCATAAAAATGTTCATGGCTGTTAATAGCATAGTTTGCGTTTTTAGTAAATGTATCAACTTTAATTAAAATCAAATTTATTAGATTGTTGATAAATCTTTTTGTTTAGCAAATATAGTATGTAAGAAATTTTTAATTAAGTTTCGGTAAGTTATATTTAAAATTATAGTCAATTTTTATGTGTATTTGTGCACTGATTGTGTGTTTGAAAAATACTTTCTGCAGATCATCTGTTTTTAATTATAATATTTTGGGACAGCACAGCTTGATAATAGTTTTATAATCATGAATACTAGAATTTAATCTCATTTTTAAGGGCCTTGTGTAACTCTAAATATACACTTTAGTAATATTCACAGCTATATCTAAATATATTTAGATGTCGTTTTAATATTACACCCTTTCTCTGGGTAGTAATTACTATATACCTAAATAATATTTGGAAGTGTCTAGATATTGTGTGTGTGTGTGTGTGTGATACAAGTCTCACTATCCATCCAAAAATTTAAATTTAAATTTAAATATGTTTTAGAATTTGTAGAGAAGGCGAGTGGGAGTTAAGAAAAAGCCCCTATCACTACAACTGATTAAAGATTCTAGCTCTGACCTACCAACCACCGTCAGTCCGAAATATTATACCTACTATTCGCGATATGTGCATAAATATATTTTATGGCAATATATAACTCTGTTTCCTTTGATGAACTATTCAACTAATATAAATAATATAGTAAAATTGTGTTCCAAAAATAAAGAGTTTTCTCATAATTTTTTCCATTATTTAGTATTAAAAAATCTATATTTAATATAATGTACTTATTTGTTCATTTTACTCTTAAATATATTTTATACTTTATAAAATATATTATAAAAATAATTGACGAAAAACAAATTGCTTTTAGCAAAATAACATAACCTCTAAGTGGAGTGAGAATTATTAAATTAACGTTCTGCCATCCCACTTGCTGATGGTGGGATTGAAGGGGACGCGAGAAAACGTAAGTGCTTTTTCAATTTTGATGGCAAAACTTTTTTGGACAAAATAAATTAAAATATTGCTCCAGTAAAAACATAAGAGTTCAATTTTCTTCACATGCTGATATCAACAGTTTCTGAATATATGTCATTTTGAGGTCATCATGTGTAGAAAACTAATTTTTATATGTTTGCAATATTTATTTATTTTGGCAAAAAAAATAATTTTTTTTTGCCACACAAACTGCAAAAAACCTTGTCAGTTCCTCGCGGCCTCTTTCCATCCCACCTTAATGCCTTTATCTGTACGGCTGCTGTTTATTACTCTATTTTTTAAACGTGTTTTTGTTATAAGTAAAACAAAAGTTTTAAAATGTTTTTCTTGTTGTTGTCGTCTTCGTAAAGAGTTACAATTAATGACGATAGACACTCAACAATTCTCCAGAAGCGCCGCTCCATGTCTGCCATATCCTATGTCGCCCAAGGGAACTGTTATTAATGATCATCGTGAAGTTTGTTGGGGAAACCTAAAACGATTTTTCTCGGTCAGCAACTTAATAGAATAAAATAAAATAAATAACAAAGACGAAGGTTTTCTTCCCACGGATCGAGACAAATTTCAAGTGGATCAAAATGAAAGTACGGATTTGTTACTAATAAAAATATAATAGATTTATCGAATAGTAGCCATTTAGATAGGTTGAGGATTATCGTCGTGACTAGATTTATAGTAAGCTATTTTACAATAAATACAAGTATTTTATTATTTTGTTATTTTAAAAATAATTCTTATTTTCTGGAAAAATAAACGAATTTAATAGTAAAATAATACCTTTACTACAGCATAGGCTATATGTTAGTGTGTACAACTTTACAAATAACATTTTTGAAAAGAATTATTTAAACATTGTTAGAAGAAAATATCTTCTATGTGTTTAACCGCAAACCCTATAAGCACGCATAGGACTTTTGACGCATTGATGGACTATCCTAGCTAAAATACACGGGTCGTTTGGACCAGATTGGTTATAGGACGTCTGACGCCATAATGGACTAACCTAGCTGAAATACACGGGTCTTTTGGGCCAGGTTCATCATAGGACGTCTGTAGCATTTGTGAAAATACCTGTTAATCCTTCCTTGTGCGTTTGTGTTATTCTGACTCGAGTTTTATAGCCAGTGTCTTTTCAATCGCCTGATACTTTAGGTTAAATTAGATTTGTGAGACCAAAAAAGGGAATCATCTGATGGTTAAGCTAGGTTAGGTTATATTAGGTTAGGTCTGTAAAAATGAAAGGATATTGTTTAATACAGGGATAGGTAATACTTTTTGGCCTCGATCGACTTATATTTTTATTCAAGATCTTATGGTCATACATATATTCTCCAATTTATTTTGATTTTGTACTTGTCCATCTTACATCCATTGTACATCTTATATTTATTCCTTAGAGTCAACCTTTCCTCAAATACTTATATGTCACCACCTTGATAGGAAAAAACTACCATTTAAATAAATTGTACATTTTATATAAAGTATTTAATTTTCATATAATTAGACTATCGATTATAACAAATCAAGATTACTTTGGTTACTCAATATTAATTGGTAGTAAGTTTACTGATACATTTCTGAGCTTAAAAAGAATCAAGAGTGAGCTGGGTCCTCAGATATTAAAGGAAGAAATCTGTTTATCCCCACACGTCCTATCTCGGTTGGTAATAAAAGATCTTCCATTTACTTACTAGTACTGCATCAAACGTCCTGTATAGATTGGTCCAAACGGGTCGCTTTTTGGGGAGTGTGTGCCAAACTTCCTACGGCCTTAAGCATTTTGTATCGGTGGAAAGAGTGAATTTAATTTTTACTTTCTCTCTATCTTACAGGTAGAGAAAGTATGGTGATCGTCAAAAAAATCGAAGTCGAGATTTTGATGAATTTTGACGTTTCATGACTTCCTGAATCCGAAAAAGTGGTTTTTGAATTTCCGTCCGTCTGTCTGTCTGTCTGTACCTCCAACTAGAGCCTAAACTATTTTACCGATTGAGCTGAAACTTGATATCTAGGGTTTTCATAGGGTTGCCCCGAGGGGTTTTTGGAATTGGATATCTACCCCTAAAATTAAGGGTAGTTTACTGAAGGGAAAAAAGAGAAAAAGTCGATTTTCTCAAAATCGGCTCTAACGATTTTGATTAAATTTCATTTATGAACATTAATAAATATTCCAAACAAAATGGCTACTCTCAATATTTCGGCAAAATGGCTTTAAGGGCTCCGGTCTGATGCGTAAATTAACATTTTTTATAATAGCTCCGAAACTATTTGAGATATGAAATTACTTAGCATTACAAATATGTATATATATTTATAATACAAATATTTTATTCGAAACATATTTTTATAAAATCAATAATTTTCAATCTATACGCAATTATATATATATTTTTAGCTTTTTGGACATTAAAGCTTAAGTATTGCGATCGTAAAAAAAACTAACCTGAAATGTTGATGGATTTCGACGTCTCATGACCCCCCGAACCCTAAAAAATAGTCTTTGCAATGCCGTCTGTCTGTGTGTCTATAAAAACTTAAAATTAAGGGTAGTTTACTGAAGGGCGAAAAGAGAAAAATTTGGTTTTCTCAAAATCTGCTCAAACGATTTTGATTAAAATTCGTATCTAGGCGTTGATTAAGATTATAAATAAACTGGCTATTTTCATTTTCCTATGAAAATGATTTTTAGGGTACTTTACAGAAGCGTTAATTTCCGTATCTCCACAACTATTTGAGAAACTAAACAACTTATCATTGCAAAATTGTAGGACTATTAGAAATAAAAAACTTTTATTTGACATATATTTTTATAAAAGCAACAGTTTCTGAGATATTTGCAAATATATTAATACAATTTTGTGAGCTTTAGTTGTAAACATATACTACTTAAGTCTTAACGCAATAATTCTCCAATGCCATAGAGTAATTAAATATAAGTATCTAAAAAAGTATGTTATTTTTCCTTAAATCTCTTAGGAGAAATGTTTGCATAGCAATGATCTATCTCCATTTTAGACTCAATAGTCAATATTTACATTTTTTATTGGTCAAAATGTATAAATGAATAATTAAATATCAATGCGATGACTTGAAGATCTGCAACACCTTATAAAATGTTAAAATTTTAACCAGAAATCGAAATTTTAATACGAAGTGTTGACCCTTGTGGAAGACATTAAACGGTTTGAAATGCTCTTAGGTGGACAAAGATGCACCTCTTTTCTCATTGATTCTATATCATTGTATATTATTTTATGCGTGTTCTTATGTGGAGTGGTGATGATACAATGTACATTATTCCGTTCAGAAATCTTAGGAGTTTATAGAAAGAGAGAGAAAGTCTGTGCGGTGTGCCGTACCATTTATTTTTTTCAAAAGTTAAAAGAAATAATAAAACTGTTCTTTGTATAAGTCTATTAAGATTTTAATTACAACAGGATAGTCTAACCCTGTCGGTAGTGTGGATAATTTTTATTCATAAAGACACATTTAATTGTGTGATTTTTACAAAGTTAGTGTTTGTTTATTATCCAGTTTTAATGTGTCTGTGGACTATTTGCGTCATGTGATATCTAAGATAACCAAATTGAATTTTTAAGTTAGATTTTATTTGAATTTAATATAAGTTGCCTGTAAATACGATCGTAAACCACAATATGTAACAGTCAACCACAACGCAGTCTTATAGTATTCAAACCCTGCAGTCTTACACTATTCAAACCCTGACCTTCCAAGATGAGCTCAGAAAGATAATATATTATAAGTAGATACATTCTTAAAAAATTAAAGTTTGGTCCAGAGAGGCTTTCTTTTATATTTTGCAATTTAATTAAACGGAAACAGTCTGATTGGTGTAGAGAGGAGGTCGAAATAATTTTAATAAATGCAAATGTTATTCAAACATTACAAAATCAAACCCAACAAAAAAGACACTGAATTTATTTTTGGGGATAAATCCAAAGGATGGAAAATAACCAATCAAAAAAAGTAGATCAATGATAAGAAATAAACATTCTAAAAATGTAGTAGGTGACGTATATAAATTCAACTCAAAAAGAGTTATGTACGGACAAACTAATTGGTTGAAACGTAGAACTGGATTAGTTACGCGTCATTCTTGAGATCTATCTCGGATAACTTGTGATATAAAATGGAGAAGAAAAGTTTCCCTCGGCGTTTGATAGATGGCCAACCCCAAATATTTAGAATCCAACTCACGTCCATCTTCCGATCCAGCCTAGAGGTTGTATGTTGCGTTAGATTTGTGCAGAAACCATTCAAATCCATGTCAGAAGTTTGGTCTGTGATCACGCCGAAGGTTTGAACGTTTCAATAACTAATATAGAGCCAAATAGCCCAATAAAAAAATTCGTATTTCATTATATTTAACATGTGTATCATGTGTCTAGTTTGTTTCTTGAGTCACGTGCAAACATTTCACACACCCGTTTGGAAATTGTAGAGATAGCCACTTTTTTTCAGATACAATCCAATTTATAGATCCCTACTTCTGCCAGGAAGTCTCAAGTTTCTTCCAAACGCATTTATTATGATCTCTTCTACAAAAGAGAAATATTGCCTTACATCTTGGGAAAAAAAAGTCCAGGTAATAAAAACTAACAGAGTCTAGAATTTAAAAACAAATTAGGCCTAACAATAATATAATATGTTACACATGTTTGTATAGAGCACCAACAACCTAGTATAATATCAACCCGATGAAAATAAATTACACATAAATATATAAGTAAAAAAAATATAATGTAGGCTATAGCAACGAAAAAAAGTATTGGATTAATATTATACTAAATTATCTGTCTTCAATGCGTACATGAGTCAAATATATGGTTATTAAACTAGTTTTTAAAATAAGAAACATTTTAAATTATTTAAAAAAAAGCCCATTTCTTACATTTATTAATATATATTTTAAAAATTATATCTAATCATGCCATTCCCTTACGGGGTAGGCAAGAAACTGTGCATACCTATAGCTCAAAAAACAACTCCGTACTTAATCCGTCCTCACCATCTTTCTCCCCACTTAACTACCTTTGGATACGTCCTTCGCTTCAACGACATCCATATAGCGACTCATACATGCTCTTTTATTCTTTTAAACTCTTTATGTATCTCTTTTTCACACATTCGTCTACAACAGTTAGCCATGTCTTACATGGCCTACCCCTTCCTTTTGATCCACACACTCTACCTTCATATATTTGCTTCGTCACTCGACCCATACTCATCCTCTCAACATGCCCAAACCAATGTAAGACGCATATTTCATATTTACCTGTTGGATTCCCTTTCAAACCGCACTCCTTCAGCACCCATTTATTATTGACTATGTCCATGTGAGTTTTTCCACATTCATTTCTTATATAGTCTTTTGCTTCGATAAGGTCATTAGCAGATAGAGAGAGTATTAAGGTGGGTGAGCAGCATACGCATATAATGCTTATATAGTGGTCTGATATTGGGATACATTTTAGTAACAATGGCTTAATAAAGTGTTTCCCAAGCATTTCCCAATAGCGTTCTACTATTTAAAAAACAATTTTAAGAAAAATTTTATGTATGAATTCATGTCTATAAAAACATATCCAAGATGGCTAAAATCATAAAGAGATAATAGAAACTAACCTTCTTTAAAAATTGTTATAATATATACAATTTTTAATTAGATAGTGAATTACATTGTTCGGCGCGTAAAAACGCTTAGACCAACATTAGAACCAAATAACATTCTACTTTACGTTATATTGCCAATACGTATATAAAGTTCCCATATTTATATACGTTTTATTGTCGTGTGGTCGAATTCAATCGACATGAACTGTACCTGCCCTCCATCGCTGCCCGCACAGACGGAATTTCAATACATGCGCTCTGCAGCAACTTTGCATGTTAGGACCCCGTCCCCCCTTCCCTTATCTCACTCTCTCTCCCTCCATACCCCACTGATATGGGATGGGACCCTTAATATGAGCTGGTGGAATTCAATCAGTCACCGTGAACACAACAGTAATTGGTAATCACGGGGAAAGGGTGCGTGCCTCTGTGAACTGCAGATAACTTTCATGCCAGGCTCTCGACACTATTCCTCTGTTCACGTTACGTGCAAGGAACTACTCGCATTACGGTGGTTGGTACAGTCTCATACTCGCATTACGTTGGTTGGTACAGTCTCCTACTCGTATTACGTTGGTTGGTACAGTCTCCTACTCGCATTACGTTGGTTGGTACAGTCTCCTACCCGCATTACGTTGGTTGGTACAGTCTCCTACTCGTATTACGTTGGTTGGTAGAGTCTCCTACTCGTATTACGTTGGTTGGTACAGTCTCCTACTCGTATTACGTTGGTTTGTACAGTCTCCTACTCACATTATGTTGGTTGGTACAGTCTCCTACTCGCATTACGTTGGTTGGTACAGTCTCCTATTCGTATTACGTTGGTTGGTACAGTCTCCTACTCGTATTACGTTGGTTGGTACAGTCTCATACTAGCATTATGTTGGTTGGTACAGTCTCCTACTCGTATTACGTTGGTTGGTACAGTCTCCTACTCGTATTACGTTTAATGGTACAGTTTTTCCCTCGTATTACGTTACTTGGTACTGACAATTATTCGAAATCTATTGGTTTATACAATTATAATATTAGATTTAACTTTTGTGATATTTTGGAAAAAAAAATTGAAATTTGGTATATTGTAAAATTCAAAGTAAATAATATCGTTTGTTTACATTTGCTATAAGTTATTATGACAATGAAACGGCAAATTCTATTATATGGATGCTGCTAGTACATTCGTACATATATTGAAGCATAAGTTCCAACGAAGGACACATATTTACCAATACACTCGTACTGCAGAATATAGCTCTGTCCACCGCAACTCACCTGAAAATAAAGAGCATTCATCCATCAGTTTATACTGCATGAGTAATATAAAGAACATGAACCAAATATGTTAATATAGGATTTTGGTAGGAAGAAGCTTTTAGAAAATACAAAACATTTTTAGTTTGCATTCAACATTGATAACCATTTCACTATATCTATGATTAGGGTTATTTTCTAAGTATTGATAATATATATCAAAAGTGACTGCCACACACATGACTTTATTTATTAATACGTGAAAGTAGATTTAGTACACACACACACACACACACACACACACACATATACATACACACACACATACACAGAAGAGAGAAGTTTTGAGCTAATACCCATTTAAATTCTAGATTTTGACCAAACTTACTAAAAACTTCATCATCGCTTCAAACATTTAAATTAGTAATACATTTTGTTACTGCAGATTTTTGTTTTTACCAGAGGTTGGCTAAATTTTAGCTAGAAGGGTAAGCTAAAGCCACCAAGCTTGTTTTATATTCAAATTGGTTTTGATATTTTAAAAATAATATACAAATTTAAAAATAATTCAAAGTAACTAAATACAGAATAGTGTTAACACAATTTCTATTTTTTGATGTAATAATTTGTCATCCGTATTTTAGGCATATAATAAATGGCCTGTATAGCTCATTGAATAGTTCTATATTAGAGTACGTACATATACTATATAAATTAGTATATTTAAATAGATTGGACATAAGTGGCGTTAAAATAATGTTACACAGGATATATGATCATTAATGTTGTCAAAAGAGTGAGTAATTTTTGTACTAAGTCTAGTACACGTAGGATCAAAAGGAAATTGGAAGAATACACAAACACACACACATATACACATATATATGTGTGTATTCTTCTAATTTTCTCTTTATATATATATATATATTTAATTTTTGTACTAAGTCTAGTATACGTAGGTTCAAAAGGAAATTGGAAGAATACACAAACACACACACACATATATATATGTGTGTGTGTATTCTTCCAATTTCCTTTTGAACCTACGTATACTAGACTTAGTACAAAAATTACGCACTCTTTTGACAACGTTAATGATATATCCTGTGTAACATTATTTTAACGCCACATATGTCCAATCTATTTAAATATACTAATTTATATATATATATATATATATATATATATAAAGAGAGGAAAGGCGGGAAGAGTAAATATATGTTAAAGAATAAATATTGATTTATAAAACGTTGTTGAAAACTTTTTAGTGAGTTATATTTAAAAATTTCAATTTTATGTTAGTTTTATTGAAATGTCAATAATATTGGCGTGGTATTATTACTCCTGGATAGATCAGTTTTAAGAGTATCAAGGGTTCTGTGTTCGATTCCCATGTCAAGGTGTCATTTTTCAATTTAAAAAAAATCGTTACAAGCAGGTTATCCTAGTACACATTATAAAATAGGATGCGAAGCATAAACGTGTAAATGGTGTGAAACAAATTTTTGGGAAAAAATGCCCTTAGTCCTCCCATCCGGGTTTCTAAACATAATTTTGTATCCACGACTTGCCTGTTCAGAGTCCAGCACGTTTGCGCTGACCTAATTCGTCCGTTTTGAATCGCTTGCACACCAAAAACCACCAACAAGTTTCACGATTTGTAATCCTGCAGTGTTTGATCTACAGCCCAGAACATCAATATCCAATAAAGATGAGTTTCAGTCGATTACTTTGAACCAGCTTTTAGTCCCCCTTCCCCTTTATTTATGATTAAATCTGTCCTTGCGGTGTAATCACACACTTCCCCTTTCACCGAACAGTAAGCGGAGAGCTGTACACACAAGGCATCGTCTCAACTACATCATCATCCGATCTGTTAGGTGATTCCAAGGGTGCGTGTTTATCTTCCGTTGATAATGTTTATACTTTTAATCAGGATTTTTTTATAGCCACTTAACACACCTTAGAATACAAACCTCTAAAATCTACTAGAGCACCTTAAGGAGTATACGACATCCTATATACATATTTTTTTTAAACTACTTCAAAACCTTTACCTCACCCGAGCCTCGAGCTTACAGCCAATCAAGATAAATCAATCGGACGGTTTTTATATTGATCGACGCCTTTCGAGAAGGACAGATTGGTTGGTGGCTCGCGTTGTAAACTAAAAGTTAGGTGGAGTTTCGTGTGATTTGTACTTGGATGGGTGACCGGACGTGGTTCGCACAATGATCGAGACATAGTTTTAGAAAACTAAACATCCAGGTGAGAATGACTCAGTTTGCCTTGTTACAGTGAACTTTCAAAGTGATATTATATGGAAAAAAACAATTTTTTTATCTATCTTTTATTTTTAGTCAGGTTATGAGAAGCGACTTATAGTTTTAAGAAAAATACACACTATAAAACTATTAATTATTTATTATTAAATAGTTTATACTTTTCACCATTTTAGAATAAAATTGAACGATTACACTCAGATAAACAAATAAAACATTCCTGATAAATTTTTATTATTTATTCATATATTAAAAAAAAGTTTGCTTATTATGTTTCCTAAAGTTAATGATAAGTTTTATGGTTAGTTAATAAGGTTAAACACACTTCAGGGGCCGAACGGTCTAAGGCGTCATTATCGTGTTAGACTGGCCTACTAATGACTGAGAGATATTGGTTAGAATCCCGGTTGGGTCTTTTCAGGGTATTTTTTTCCTAAATAATTTCCCACTCTCCCTCCACGCAAATGCTGGTAGATTACCTCTAAAATACTTCCTTTCTTATCCTTAACCCACTAAAGCAATTGCCATATTGCCTGAACAAACGATAAAAACTTTCAGTAACTAATATATGGATTCTGTTTAAAGTTTGAAGGTTTAACGCCGTGGTGGAACTTTAAAGATAGAATCACAATGTAATGGTCAAGGTTAAGTTAAACAGAGTGTACATATATACTAAGATCATTATATTGAGATATTTATAAAATTAATATAAAACTAGCAAGCTTCACCCACGCCAGTATGCATGCCCATAAAGGCGTCAATCTCATCCTGTCTGCCACGCCTGTAACGAGGAGGTGAGGGTTTGAGTCCCGGCCATATGTATTGAGATATTATTTCCTAAGTGGTTTACCACTCCTTTCAACTAAATACTGGTAAATTTATTCTAAAATGATATTTTTCTAATCCCTACTTAATTATTGTAAATATGTGGATATTCCGCAAGGCACGCGCCCACAAATACATACAAAGAACAAACTAACAAAATCAGATTGTATTTATTTTTTCTATTGATACCAAAAGTTACAGTTTTAAAAATAAAAATGCAGCCACTAGCATGCTAATAACTTAAAGTAGATCCACTGACGCTTTTAAATGTCAGACAAGTGTAGTAACCATTATTCTTGAAACTGACCACATGTGAATATATTTCCTTCTTCTCAGTCTATCAGCGCTATCTATCATTATTTCGTAGAAATCATTGCCTGTTGATTCCCTCTAGTCCTAGTTCCATGACTTATCCATATCGTTCATCCAGCGGTAGCAGTAGTTTACCGAGAGTGTGTATGGATCCATCCACACCAGGAACTCGACGCTTCTGTCTTTGATAATTCACCTCTATGAAAACAATGCACGTTCCGATACGATCGATTTATAGCCGTTTGTTACAAAGCGCAGAGGGAGAGTTTAAAAAACGGTGAAAATATCTTCAAACATTATCAAATAAAAAGAGATAACTTTTGTGTGTGTGTGTGTTTGTGTGTAACGTTAAAAAACGAGATCACAGAAAATACAAACTGTATTTAACTCTACCGTAACGGTACACAGCCGTATTTATTGATTACTGGTTGTGGTAGATAACTAGTAGGCTAACTAGATTGTAATTGTAGTAAAGACCCGTTTACACGATGCAAGTTGAGTTGGGAAAACTCACTCGCATCGTGTGAACGGACTTAAATAGCATATGTTAAGACCCGTGTAAATATATAGGGTATTTTTGGGTTGCCTTATGTGCATACCAAATAATAAATTTATTATATAAGAACTAAAATGGTAAAGGCTGCATAAATAATACGTGCATATGCATGCCTCCACTTTGGCATGATTTTATAAATCAAACAAATTTGCTAAAAAAGAATGATTAAACTATGATTTATTAGGAATTAAAAATGTTTGTTTGTGCGCAGAGAATTGTTTACTCGTATAACAGCTAGAAGGTAAAATAAGTTGGAAATAAGGACATTCTAACGTTACTATTTGATAACATTTATTTATATGGTATGTCAGATATTTGAATTCCACACAGATTAGCTCATTATCTTATTGTAAGTAATTCACTGTTTGTTTTTTCGTTGGCATGACAAAGATAAAATGCTCATCTTCAGAGCTTAAAATACGTATTTTTTTTAACCATTTAATTAACTATTCTAGTTTTTTAAATGTAAGAGTTGAATGATTTAAAAAACGATGTTATTAATAATTATATTAAAGTATTTAAATATATTTACTTTGGGGAAAGTTAAATACGAAATGACTTGCACCTTTTAAAATTTGAATTAATAAAAAGTTTACAGTGAGAATTTTAATTTCTACCATCAACCAATGGTGAGCAATATAAAACTTCAAGACTCCTAGCACATCTGCATTAAGTTAATACTTTGGAAACAAAATTAAATTATTATTATTATTATTAGCACCGCGTCTTACTACCCGTTCGGGTTATACGCACTTACGCTAATGTGTAATGGTAGGGTTATTGTGGGATGAAATGGAGGACCTACAGTTTAACGTGGAATCCGAACCACGGTGGAGGCCTGACATTCCTCACATTCACAAGTTGTGATTAATACACGTCTTGTCAGAGGTGAAGGAAGGGTTTGGCAATCAGATAAATCTGTGCCTGGACCAAGGATTGAACCCCGGACACCGGCATAGAAGTCTGACACCTTACCCCTAGACCACCAGGTCACCTAAAATTAAATTAATCTGTCAGTGCATCTAATCTATAAATAGGTGTACGTTATGTAAGCTATCATTTAATAAGTGCTAGATTGGTTTTAAAATGCGCCTACCTAGTAATCAAAAAGAAATAGTATACTATCAACATATACTTGAAATATACGTTTATATTATATTTAAATAAAAAATTGCTTTAAAGATAATAGTAGATGTATTAATAATAAAAGTAAAGAATAATTTGTTAATACAATTTTATTGATATGTTACATAGCAAATATTTTTTAATATAACAGAATTGCGGAATTTCTTTTTATCAACATATGGCCGCAAATCGTCATAAATGACAATTATCTATATTTATATCCCATATTGTTCTAAATATCTCAACAAGTACTAAACTCGCTTAAGTGGTCGCATGGGTTAAGGCGCTACTCTCACAATAGACTAGATTGCCGAAGACGGGGAAATCAGGGTTCAATTCCGGTCAGGTGTACCGAGGGTGGTTTTTCGTAAATGATTTTACTATTTCCCTTTGCGCAAATGCGGATACACTTCCTCTTAATTAAACCCGCCTTCCTAATCTTTAATATATTATAGTAATTACTACATAGGCGAATAACCCGAACGGGTAGTAAGATGCGGTGCAAAAAAAAGTACTAAATGATATTTGTATTGTAATTATTTTTTTTACTAAAGTGTCCATACAGTTAGTAACTAACACCATAATTATAAGGATGGAAATATGATACACCTTTTCATGCACAAAGAGAACATTAGCTTTATTATTATTATTATTATTATTATTATTATTATTATTATTATTATTATTATTAGCACCGCGTCTTACTACCCGTTCGGGTTATACGCACTTACGCTAATGTGTAATGGTAGGATGTTTGTGAGATGAAATGGAGGACCTACAGTTTAACGTGGAATCCGAACCACGGTGGAGGCCTGGCATTCTACACATTCACAAGTTGTGATTAATATACGTCTTGTGAAAGGTGAAGGAAGGGTTTGGCAATCAGATAAATCTGTACTGGGACCGAGGATTGAACCCCGGACCCTCAGGACAGAAGTCTGACACCTTAAACCTAGGCCGCCAGGTCACCAACATTAGATTTAATATAATTAATACCATACCTCTTGATAATAGGAACTAACAATAGTCTGTTTTAAAACGAAAATTGTTGTCATATTAATACATAAATTACATTCAAGATAATATTTAAAACAAGTAAGGTGGTTATTCAATTTTTAACTAAAAAACTTTTTTTTTCAATCAAAAGTATTGTTTAAATAATCACTACTCCTGAAAATATTATGATTGTATTTTATCTTTCAAACATAAAATACGCCTTACTTTTGATATTATTAGTTATATTATGTTAAATTTAATCAAGGGCCTTTGCAAACTCTCGTTGAACAAAGGATCAAACATTTCAATTATCTTTGGTGTTTGAAGAGTTAAACAAATCTTCAGAGAGATCGACCAAAGCGGTCGAGACACCCTCACTCAAAGTGGAAACCAGAGATTTTCTTTTAATTACCAAGTCTTAGGGGTCATCCATGAACCACGTAACGGTGTAACCCTAAAGTCTACATGGTTTTACATGGGGGGAGGGTGGGTACATTGCAATGTTAAGTAACACCTATCTTAAACTTTATAGTTTTGAAAAAATATTGTTGTTTAGGTTTTCTCAGTTTACAAACATTCATACAGATAACTTCCGATTCTGGGTAGTATTAAATATGAGTTCCTCTTTTAATGTCACCAAAGCTTCCCTATAAAATAATTACATTCAGTCTTGATGTGCAAAGTTACGTAACACAGGTTTTAGGGAGGGAGGGGTCAGCCTAAATGTCTACTTGGTGTTACCGGGAGCGTGTTGTTTGCGCCCGTGTTGGTAGCGTCCTTTCAAAAAAGCGTGGGCGTTTGCGCCCGCCTAAAATAAACCGTTAAGTGTTCGCACCCGTCGGCGAGTCAAAGCCTTAATAATAGCTACCGGAAGTCATTAAGAAGACGTATATTACGTTTATTATTTTAGATCGGTACTGTTTCAGAACTAGTATGAAGGAATGTTGGTGGGCTAGATTAGGTTAGGTTAGGTTAGGTTAGGTTAGGTTAGGTTAGGTTAGGTTAGGTTAGGTTAGGTTAGTCATTTACCTGATATCTCTTCTGCTGGTGGAAAAATTAAACAAGAATTACATGTTTTTGAAAGGAAATAGCATAAACAAGTTTTGTAAGTACAAACATTTACCTTCCTTAGAACAATAAAAAGAATTTGAATATAAAGTGGGCGCAAACACACACGGTTCTTCCCAGGAAATGAGTTAGGTAGCAATAGAGTAATTCCCCATGACACCTCAAGGAAGGGATTATAAGTAATCAGCTTGCAATAACCTAGTTCCTACACTTTTATGAGGAGAGGATTAAACCCCCTCCGCCCCCATTCGTTGCATGGAAGTCCACCGGAACAATATGAGCTTCGACTGGTAAATTACAAAATTAAATAGGGACTAGATTCATGGAACATTTTTTTGAAAGCTGATTAAGCCAGGTCTCGTGTAGGAAGGAACCATGGGGTCAAATAAAATGTAACAAAAATCCGTAACGTGGTTTATGGATTACCCCTTCAGGTTAAGGTGCTAATAAAGCTTGCATTATAGGTTCCAAAAAATAATTTTAAGACCCGCATTGATCGACACTTGGACCGTCAGGCTAATCTATCCTGGTATGTCGGCGACGGGGAGGTCGGGGTGCGAATCCTGGCCGAGTGCACTGAGGATAGTTTTTAATAAGTTATTTACAATTCTCTATCAACGCGAAATCGTGTACATTTACTTTTTAAAGCATACTTTCCTCAGCTTTACATCATTAGAGTAATTAAAACGCGCAAAGACCGGACGCAATGGAAAAACAAAATGCTGATAGTTTAGAAAAAAAAGCCATTAAATGCTGCAAAACACAAAACAACTTATAAATATAAAATGTAACTTTCAAAAGGTTATTGTTTGAGATACAATAGGTTATTATTAATACATAAAGGTAAGAGTCAAATAGTAATTCTACGTATTTGTTCTTACAGAACTAAATATCAACATCCTGTACTCACTCCGACGATGATCACCGCCAAACCCGCATTATTGTTGGTATGGGGCCTCTTAGGTGAGTTCATTTACAAAATATATACTTACTTACTTAAAACTCGTTCATTACCGCACTTACGAAAGTACGCCACCCATTCTTATCTTGAGCTAGTTATAACCGGATACCCGCCTCGGTGGCGTAGTTAGCTAACGCGCTAGTCGTGTTGAACTCGACTACCGAGGACGGGGAGATCGAGGCTCGAATCTCGGTCGGGTGAACTGGGAAAGATTTTTCCTAAATGGTTTTCCACTCTCCCTCCCCGCAAATGCGTGTTCACTTCTTCTATATTCAACCTTACCAATTCCTAACCCATTAGCGTAATTAGTACTTAAGCGTATAACCCGAACAGGTAGTAAGACGCGGTGCTAAATAAATAAATAAATAAATAAAAATATAACCGGTACAACTAATTTTTTACACCCTATCCCTACATAGAGTCAGTTCTTTCCAGTCCTCAACATTACACCTAGACATGGGACACGCGTCCCAGGTTTGATTCTCGTGTTTAGGTGTCATTTTTTTTATGTAAATAATATTTATAAGCTAGGGTCATGGTGATTATTTCTTTATTAAAGACCTCTTCGGGTAAATGGAATGTACAAGGGAAGGTTTATAATATGTCAGTACTATTTTGTGTAGTGCTATCCCAATGCTTGGTGCGCCCCGCATCAGGAATATCAGCGCAAGATGATTACGATGATTCAGGTGAGGAGAGAACGCTGACGGGTGTGGCGCAGTTCACGAGTGAAGTATATCAGGTAGAACACTTTGTTATAGACTACTCACCTACTGACAGCTATTCCATGATTTTTATAGGAACACAACTTAGACAACCAACAGTGACTGAAAGCTACTAAAATCTGGCATTCTATAAATGCATTATATAATTTGTTAGTTAAAATGTTACCCACTTCGGTGGCCACGTGGTCTAACGCGCTACTCTCGCAGTAGATTAGACTGCTGATGACGGGGAGTCGACGTTCGAATCTCGGTCTGGTGTATCGAGGGAGTTTTTTTTTCTTCCCAAAATTGTTTTCCATTTTTGCCTCCAAGTAAATTCGGGTATGCTTACTCTAAATGTAGCCTTCCTAATCCCTAAAACTATTAGCATAATTAGTACATAGGCGTATAATCCTAACGAGTGGTAGAGGGGGGAGGGGGTGTAAGACGCGGCGATAGGAAAAAAAAGTATAAATATTGACCATAGATCGCGTCCCTTTCCACCCTAACTTCTACTACACAATACAGGATAAACGTGTATATGTATGTATATATATATACATATATACATATATGTATATATATATATATATATCCATGATGTGGGGCCCGTAAGAGAACGGTTTTTAAGTGGAGAAAATACAATAAGTTTAATGTGTTACGTAGATACTATTTAGTTAAGGGGTCGTCATTTAATGTAGTTGGATTTATTTGCTATAGTCATTTATTTTAGCTACAAATAACACAATTGCTATAACCTGCACATATATTTTTTTAACCTTGTAGCAAATAATCTATTCATTCTCATAATAAATTCGCATAATCTACTCACAGCTATCATAAGTAAGTACCCGGCTTAACCCAGAGTGACCGCTCAATGAATTGCGTGGTCACCCCGGGCAACGCTTTTCTTTTATTCAAACTGACAGAACAAAAAATCTCTTCATTTTATTTCTTCGGTCCCAGTTTTCAAGCAATCTAAGAAATATGATTTTTTTTTAATTTGTTCCGGCTTCGAGGAGATATTGATTTTAAAACTGCATACCTCTGCATGCGGTAGATATCGCACAATACTCTTGACAGACAGACAGACAGGCAGACAGACAGAAAATCAAACTATACAGTTTATTAATGTAGATATTAAGTCTTAACATGCACATTTCGTGTTTCGAAAAATCAAAACCAAATAACGTAAGTATGTTTGTCAGATAAAATGGTCCATGATCAAGGGTAGAATGAGGGATGTTGCAGATGATGCGAGGGGCGATGAGGGGTAGCTTCGTGACGTGCCCCATATGCACGATATGGAATGTTGCGATGCTTCTACTCGGCTCCAAGGGCCTTACCCTTCTACAACTGAACTCTGCGCTCCATTTCAATCACGACCTGGACCAGTTCAAGATGGGGACACAGGAGTTCAGGGAGTTCCTGGAGGTAAGTTCATCAGCAAAGATTGTACGACAATCCAATCCCAATCATTAGAGTTTGAGCTTGGTGTACCGAGTTTATATTCCCGGAATTACCGAACAATTTATCATTTGGCGAAATTAAGAGTTTTCCATTTCACGGTAGTGAATTAATGTCCGGGAGAATGTGTTGTTAATGTTCTAGAGTTAAGTCATTGTGCAAGTCTTGTTATCAGTAGGTTGAGAAATTGCAGGTTAATATCCCAAAAACTCTCTTCAGTGCCCAAATGGTCTAAAGCGTGCCTGCTTATAACGGGGATATCGGGGTTCAAATCCCGGTCTGGTACACTGAGGGTGGTTTTTACTAGAAGGCTTTTACTCCCACTCCTTCCACAAAATTGCGGGTATTTTATTTCTAAAAATGCTTCCTTCTTCATCCTTACAACATTAGAGTAATTATCTTATATGCGTATAACCTGAACAGGCAGTAAGGCACGGTGATAAAATAATAATAATAATAATAATAATAATAATAACAATAATCTGATAAGATAGATGTAACCTGTATTTGAAATTAGACTAACATTGACTTGAATTCTGAGAAGTTGAGGAAACTAGTTCCCCAGCACAGATATCAGTATTGAATGCAAGACATCATTTTATGACGCAGAAATCTTCGCAAAGGCAAACCTGATGAGAAACTGAAAAAAAAAAAATCATCAAACCAAAAAGGTAGAATATAATTTGCTTATAGTAATAGGACTAATAATAGCCTTAATTTGCCTATGAGATAATCAATATTGTTGATACTTTGTACTTCAGTCGATGACCAATCAGAAGGGATCCACTGATTTGCATACACCCAAACCCAGGATGTTTTGAACAAGTTCAGTTTCTGATGGTATATGATGGTTTGTACCATTGCGATTTTACCATCCCGATGAATGGCAAGCGTATTTCCTTAAAATTCGTACTTTTATTTCCATAGTGGACAGAAAGATACATATCATTAAATAAAACAATATTTCAAAAGAAAACTAGTTTTTTATTATCAATTAATTATTCTATATTCCCCCCCCCCCCAACTCTTGATTGGATATATATGCATGCATGTTGTGCATTTTACTGACCTTTAAGAATACTACCCGCAATTTAAATTGAATAAAATAAAATATATGCCCTATTTTTTTTAAAGGAAATGCACCAAATTTGATCGCAGGGAAGTTTTAACAACAATTTGAAGAGTATACCTACAGCCTATATGGTCGAGATTTGAAGATAATTCCGATCTTCTGGGCTTGGAATAAGCATGCCAGTCGAACAAGCCGACTCTGAGCTACTTCTTCCAGTATCTGAATTTGGTTTTATACATGTTTTAAAATATTTCTTGTCTCGAAACAATTAGATCTTACATTATCAAGTTTAATGTAATATGAGACACACAAATATCCTGATAACCTTAGCCCCCTGGTTATCCTGTCGCAGGACAATAGCAATTCCGTGTCAGCTGCCTCGGGAATGTTTCCGTCCAACTCATTATCCCTGAAGCGAGAATTTGTGTCGGATGCCGGCACTTACCTCAATGCTGCCATACATGCCGTGGATTACAATAAAAGGGACGAAGCGGCTGCCGCCATTAATCAGTGGGCGCTAGAAAGAACGAACAGCACGATAGGAAACTTGACAAACGCGAGTAAGTATATCTATTAGTAGCAAAACGCTCCTGAGTTTAATAAGTTATTCGAAATTGACTTTGTTTGAATCTCGGTTGGATGAATAATTGGCTGATTTTCATACTGTGGTGTATAACATGTTTTTACCACCTTTATCCAGGCGAAAGTGAGTGCATATCCTTTTTTCTTCCTGCATCATAGCTTAGGGGCTGCCCCTAAACTAGGTCACGCTATTTTTTTTTAATCTCCTCTGTTAGCCTCCCCTCCTTGTTACACATTGTCATAATTTTGTGAAACCCCCTTTTAATATTATGTCACAATATCACGCAACCACCCTCCACTATGGTAATTTTATCTTCTTCTTCTTTATATATATAATTCTTCTGTACGTGTGTATGTCACTGAACTCCTCCTAAACGGTTTGACCGATTTTGATGAAATTTTGTGTGTGTGTTTGATTGGGTCCGTGGATGGTTTAGATTCACAATTGGACCCGGTAGGTGGCGCTGCAATCGGGTTCTAGGATTTTTTTGGGAATTTTTTTGGGCGGATTTTTTTTTTTAAGAATTTTTGCATATCAGAATATGTAACCTCAAATTTTTTTTCGAAACAGTAAATATTTGTGGAGTTGTGGGCGAGATGCCAAAAATGAAAAAATGTTTAATTTTGTATGTTTTCTTGACAAACACTGAATTTGTAATATTTGTGTAACTCACTAATTGGAGTTCATCGTGAATTTGTAATTGTGATGATCACATAGTATTTGTTTTACTATCGAAATCAACTATGCCACCCAAACGAAAAGGCAACGTTCGGGCAGGACAACGTCTGTCGGGTCCGCTTGTAAAGAACCCTTTTATTGAAACGTGTTTGTACGTGATCACCAAGTTCGACGATCGAAGTCTACGAACCTATCGTCGTTTGTTTATACGTGCACGAAGTCGGGATTTAAAACACATTACGCTGCCCGATACGCCGGACAAAACGTCAGGCTTGTCTAGTTTGGTTTTTTGATGACAGATCTCAGGACTCGAATCATGTCCCAGTATAGTAAAGTTTTATTTTATAAAATGGTTTTTCACTCCCTATCAACACAAGTTTCGGTACATTTACTCTAAATTCATTCTTCCTCGTCTTTATTTCATAAGAAAAAGTAAATGTGTTTAGGCTAAGCGGATAATAAGACAATGTGTAGAAGATTAACAAAAACATGATCCCAACAAGTAAATAACAAAATAATTAATACAATGTGAAATTAAGCTTTTATCTTAATTATCCAATAAACCAATTATGGCTTGAGCTATACAAATTTTGTTTAGTGTTAATTTATATGGTAGTGTTTTACTTCATAAGTTAGTCCCTGATAGAAAAAAAATAATTGCACGATAAATTTGTATTAAGAAATGAATAAGATAATGGAGTCGCTTAATTGTAATGTGACGTCACGCATTATCCGTCTCCCCCTTACCCCAACAACACGCTTGCTTACGCCGAGTTCTACCCCACCTCCCCTCCTATAATATGCGTACGTAGTTTATTGACATCCCCTTACTTACTTGCTTCCTTTATTGCATTCGGATCTCAAAAGCTCATTGCTGCACTTACAAAAGTACTTCACATATTCCTTCATATATTGAGTTAGTTCTATCCAGTCCCCCTCATTACACCCTGTCCCTATCTTGAGATAGTTTATCCAGTCTACCCCATCACACCCTATCTCATTCATATCTATTCTAATGTTATCCTCATCTCTTCGTCTAGGTCTTAAAATTAGCTTTGGCAGTCAATAGCTTCAAGTTTTCCCAATATAGTTCATAAAAATGTGAAATCAGTTCCAAATGTGCTCTTCAATAGAATTTAAACCAAGCTTTGATTCATTGGTTGCTAATAAATCGTTCTTAATGTCGGAAAAGTTCAATCCTTTTTTTTTAATAATTCTCTTTTTTTTCCCGTATTGTTTTAAAAAGAGCTTATCTGAATCTATTTCAGGCGAGCTTTGGGCTAATATGAATATGCTTTTAGTAAATATTGCATACTTCAAGGGGAAATTCGAGACCAAATTTGAAATCACACAACCAAAGAACTTTTTTGTGAAACAAACTCTGCGTAAAAAGGTAACCATGATGAAAACAAATGTTGAAACGCTCTACGGTGATTGCGAAGACTTGGAAAGTCGAGTCATACAGTTGGATTTTGATGAGGTAAGATTTAACACAATATTACTCTAAAATATTATACCGCATGTGTATTTTAGAATGTATTGTAAGTTATGTTCTTAGTTTATTTTATCTGTGTCACCGACATATTTAATTTGGAAATTGTAAGTTGCGTTCGCCAATAAGCTGCAACCAGGAATCAGATAAATGTGTTACCTATTACTCAGATTTATTTCAAATTATACGCTAGGAAGATTATTATAACGCGATCTAATACTTTGATTTAATGTTTTTTGAGTTGTGGTTTTTTTCCCACAGCCGTTAGGGTTATATTCATGTTCTGAGTTTTTCTTAAGAAAGTTTTTTTAAACCAAAATAATGTTCGTATGTATTTGGCTAAGCGGTTTCGATGTATATATATTCCAATTATTCCAGATGATATACTCCACGATTTATTAAAGTGTTCGCCTCATCTTGAATCTAAACTTTAATACATTGCTATAAATATATGTATATATAAGCTCAGTTTATAGCAATGTATATATATACATATATATATATAAGCTCAAGTTATAGCAATGTATTAAAGTTTAAATTCAAGATGAGGCGAACACTTTAATAAATCGTCGAGTATATCATCTGGAGTAACTGGAATGTATATACGAGAGTTATTTCAACAGGAATATGAGTATAAGAGGAGGGGGGATAAAATCCCACCCTCCCTCCTCGCTGATGCACCAACAGTTTGATTTTACATATTATAATGTGGCGTCATCATCCAAATAATGATTTTATAGTGAACTCATTAACTTTAGGGTTTGGTTTATCATTAACTTACAATGAGTTGTTGATTATACTTTCACTAAATGATCAATTTCATGCGTCACGGACGAAACATAATTATTAATTCGAAATTGCGTTTTCTTTTAATTAGTTCTAAAGAGTAAAAAAAATATTGTCTACACAGGACAACATTTTTTACATCTTTGTACAATATATTATATTCTTATAATATAATTTAAATTACATATAATATTTAGTAACATTATTCGGATTATACGCACTTACTCTAATGTGTAATGGTAGGGTGATTGTGAAATGAAATGGCGGACCTACGGTTTAACGTGGGATCCGAACCACGGTGGAGGCCTGGAATTCCACACATCCACAAGTTGTGACTAACACACGTCTTGTCAGAGGTAAAGGAAGGGTTTGGCAATCAGATAAATTTGTGCTGGGAGCAAGGATTGAACCGCGGACCCCAAGCTCAGAAATCCGACACCTTACCCCTAGACCGCCAGGTCACCAATTTAGTAACAAAAACGTACCATAATTACTACACTTTCAACTTGGTTTTATTGAAAACAGCTAATATAAAATTTTTGTTTCAGAATTCTGACTTTGATTTTCTTATTTTCCTTCCTTACGAAATCGATGGTCTCTCTTCAGTTGAAGAAAAATTACAAAGGGTT
The DNA here is from genome assembly GCA_902155825.1 of Timema genevievae. NCBI lineage: Eukaryota > Metazoa > Arthropoda > Insecta > Phasmatodea > Timematidae > Timema > Timema genevievae. The sequence goes on from CABFWO010000474.1 coordinate 199,426, forward strand.
GATTTGGGCACCATTTTTCCAGACGAAATTGTGATTGCTAACATATGGTTGCCAAAATTTGAGCTTACCACTAAATTCCATTTTAAAGAGGTTTTGGAAAAGGTAAAATATGAAGTCTAAATAAACTTTTACATTGTAAAAATCCATGTTATTAAAGTTGATACACCCCAATTTTCTTAAGAATGGACATATTTGACAGCTAGAAAAAATGTTACTAGAGCTACTTTCACTTATTTACATGTAAAGTTATGTGATCTACAGCTGGAATTTTTTTTATATATACGAGTATATTATTAATACCTATAAAATAATACCAATAATGTAGTGAAATTTTTATCAATGTTGACCACAAAAAACATGTTTGTATTTTCTAAAATGTGCTACAATTGTTAATTCGTAATAACATCAAGGTATAGCAAAGAATTCTCGAGAGACAGAATTTGTCGGTAATGACATCGATTAGAGTTTAATCTCTTCAAAAGAATGCGCTGTGAAAAATTATGTTTCTCTTGAGCAGTTTTTTTTAGAAGTCAACCCAAGTCAAATAAATGAGAGTTTTTACTTAAATAAACGGGTGTACATATAGATTACACACTTTTGATTAGGTTAAATATGAAACTTATACACTGTCTAGTGAGTCCAACTTTCAAAGGAAGCACAAAGAGACAGCTAGAAAAGTTACTAGATCTACTTTCACGTAGAGTTATTTGCAGAAGTCACTTTTTATAGATATCAGTACCTATAAAATAATAATATTAAAATAATAAAATGTTATCAATGTTGGCTGCAAACAAAAAATGGCCTTTTTTTTTTCTAAAAATTTATTTATAGCCATAGTCAAGTGATTTGCAGTCATAAATTTTGAGGGCTTGTAACAATATCGACTTAATAATAATAATAATAATAATAATAATAATAATAATAATAATAATAATAATAATAATAATAATAATAATAATAATATAATAAAATTGTAATGTTAATGACGAACTAATAAAGTTTATTTTTTCTAAAACGCCCTTTCTCCGTATTCTTACCATAGTTATAGTTTTATGTTTGACGATGGTAATATTATTTAAAATTATTATAATTATTTGTTGTAGATCGGCCTTGTAAATATATTTTTAGACCCAGATTTTTCTGGCATCATCGACGCTGCATCGAAGGGTGTCAAAGTCGACTCCGTCATACAAACGGTCACGTTGAATATCAACGAAGAGGGAAGTGAAGAAGAGGAAGAAGAACGTGAGTATTTGTGTGGTCATCCGGCATTGATAATGGTCAATAATGGTGAGCTACCAACATTAAAAGATTTCCGTTCAAATACCGGAAGGGCTGGCATTCTTTATTTGTCTGGCGTTGAAACAGGCCCATGTAGGCCTGTATATTACATTTAGATTGACTAAAAAAATAGTACGAAACCTTAGCACAGTCACTTGCGTGTATGCACACAAAGCTAAGAGTCCCAGGTTCAATTTCCGGTATATCAAAAAAAATTTATCATTGGTGAAATTTGAGTTTCCCTTTCATGGTGATGAATTAACGGCTGGGGGGGGGGGGGGG
>CABFWO010000474.1:201083-231573 GCA_902155825.1 Timema genevievae
GGGGGGGGGGGGGGAGGTTGGTGTTGTGTCTGTTTAAGTCAATTTATAAGTGGTGTCCAGATATAATCAGTCGATTCAGAAAAGTTATGTTAAATATATTTAAGGAAAACTAAACAATAAACTTGTTGAAGGGCATTTATTAGCAGAATAATGATTCAAATTTAAAAAAATTATATAATATTTTGAAAAACAGATAGAGGCTAAACAGTTCGCTGTGGAAATTAAAGACAATATTTGTGCAGACTAAACAAAAAATAAGCTTCTAAAATTAAAAATATTTATCATGAGTTTTTTTTACACTAAATCTTACTACCTATTTGGGTTACATTACGCTTATGTACTAATTATGCTGATGGGTTAGGCATGAGTAAGATTGAATTAATATGAAGTGTACCCATATTTGCGTGCAGGGAGAGTAGATAGCCATTTAGTAAAAACCCCTCTTAGTACACCCGAATGGGATTTAATACCCGTTCTACCCGCCATCGGCAGTCTAATATAATGCGAGAATGAAGCCTTAGTCTATGAGGCCACCGAAGCAAGCTATACGGTATTACTTAATCTAATGGAGTAGGGATGAGAAATATATAATTTAGAAGAAATATAATCTCATTGGTCAGAGAAGAGCGGGAAACTGTTTGAGAAAAGTATTCCTCAGTACACCCAATAGATATTCGAACCCCGACCTACTCGTCAGCAGTCAATAAGACTAAATTAGATTGACTTTTAGTCCACGTGCCCAAGGCGACGGTGATTTATTATTAATATTGTGTAGCCTGTAGAAGTAATAAACATACAATATAGGCATATTCCTTATAAAATAACTACATACATACAAGGCGACCCTTTTGCAGTATACTGGACTTCCGATAAGGGAGATTTTGGGTTGCGAGTCCTGGTCGGGTGTACTGAAGCTGCTTTTCCCTCAAAGTTTCCTACTCTTGTCCCACGCAAATTCTAGTACATTTCCTCTAAATTCTACATTCTTAATTTAAAACCTATAAGTGTACGTATCGGATAGCCCAAATAGGCAATAATAAGCGGTGATAAAACTTATCGTTTGTTGACAGTGACATAGGATGTATTGTGTTTTAAATTATTTTACATGACGTAAATGAATTTAAAATGTTCGAAAAACAATGTGGATTAGGACGATATTTGGTTCAAAAAGGGATGAATATATTGGGGAGTGGAGGAAATCATATAATGACGAGTTACATACCCTGTACACATAACAAGACATTGTTAGGATGGTCAAATATCATAGATTACGATGGGCAGGTCATGCAGAGAGAATGGAAGAATCTAGAACCGTGTTCAGGGTACTGACTTTTAAACCCAATGCGAAGAACTAGACGCAGATGGGAAGATAACATCAGAATGGACCTGAGAGAGAAAGGGTGTAATGAGGGGGATTGGATAGAACTAGCTCAAGATAGGAATAGGTGACGTACTTTTGTAAGTGCAACGATGAATGTTAGAGTTAGTAAGTAATACAGTAAAATTATCTTTCTATTCCAGTGCAAGACACATCTAGTGAACCTGACAAAAGCGAAGTAAGGACAATAGAGTTCCGAGCTAACCATCCATTCCTGTTTGTGATAAGAGATACTGTACACAATATGGTGTTCCTCATTGGTCGTTACACCGGTCCCAGTGATTACCATTGGCTATATTCAGCAACAAGTTCAAACGGTTTGCCGTCGGAAGTTTAGGAGATACTTATGATCGTAAAACTGATACCAAGAAGCTACATTTGATTGTTGTTTTTAACTCATTGCTGTCCAGTGAAAGTGTGTGAACACAAGTGTTTTAATATAATACAATGAAAGGGCGCGGTTTATATGCGATACAAATTCAACCGAAACCTCCATAAACTTTCGATTGTTCAATATCGTTCGTTTGTCGAGAATTATTCGCGCGTTCATCGGGAATGTTTTTTTTTCGGCTATACATAAATTAAACTAGGATTTAGAGAACATTGCGAAGTTCCGAAGATTCGCTGTTAATTTTGTATTCTGGAAAACATCACGGACTATGTTTTTCTAAATAAGTTTGTTTGTTAAGAAGGTATTAATCTGTGAAGTGATGGGAGATTAAATCTATTGAATTGGACTAGTTGTGTTTTTCATTAGTCCGGATGATCGAGAGTATTAAGAAAGTAACCCCCACTTTTACGACATAAGAAAGAACGAGTAAAAAAGACAAATATGCACACTTGCTCACAGATCAAAGGTGATATTATTCCTAATAAATATGGTTTTATTTCTTACTAGAAATAAAATATTAACTCTTAGGTATTTAATAATGTAGTCTTTTCACTGAGTTATATATATTTTTGGTGGATTAAGAGTGAAGGAAAATATATATTTGGCATCCCGTCTTGCTACCCATTCGAGATATACACTTATGTTATCATTACGCTAATGTGTTATAGATGAGGAAGGTTATATTTTATAGGAAGTGTACCCGCATTTTAGTGAAGGGAGAATGGGAAGTGGGAAGAACCAAACTCAGTACACCTGACCAAGTTTCGAACCTAGATATCCCTGTCATCGGCAGTCTAGTCTACTGCAAAGTAGCGTCTTTGACCATGCGGCTACCGAAGCGGGTGAAATATAATTCTTAACATACAATGTTTATTAGCTTTTAAAATAAATGAGTCAAAATAATAAATAAGATCTGAGAGTATATTATTTGGTATTGCAATACACATTTTTTTTTGTCAACCAATTACTATAATATTACAGTAACATATGATTCCTCAAGAATAAGAAGACAGACAAAATTTATTTTCTATTATAAATTATTTGTTTCTATAAAAACGTGTGTTCATGAGATGGACACCTTACCAGGGCAAAAACATAAAACGGCCTGACCGCTAAACCATGAGCGCATTTGTTCTTCCCTAAATAATTAATTCATTTTTTCACACGCAAACTCTCTCACTCGCTCACACACTCACTCTTACTCACTCACGCTCTCACTCTGTGTGTGTGTGTGTGAACACGAAAGTTGATCGTGATGAGTTTTCCATCCATCGGGAGCAGCGGTCGCACTCAGCCCTTTGGCCGGTTAGTGTCACCCACCAACAAACACCATTTGGGAGAAATAATATGTACATTACTAGGGCAGTTCTTAAAGCGGGATTATTTTCAGCTGCTTTCCGCACCTAATTTCTATCAGCGAGCGATAAAGGGCCTACAAATTTTGTCGGAAAAGTATCTCCTAAATATTACAGGGATCTTTTGCATGCCACAAATACAGCATTGGACCGACGGCCTTACTTTCCCTCCGAAGGTAGTTGTGCAACGGATTTTTATCGCTCGCTAACAATCCGTCGACCTCAGCCGGGTTATATATAGATCAGCCTTGGTGGTTTTGGGGTAAAGCGCTCGCGTAAGGACCCGATTTATTCACGGGTTCATAGTCAGCAGAGGTCGACTGAATTTTACCGAGCGATGAAAATCCGTAGCAAAGCTTCCTTTGGAGAGTGAGTAAAGATGAGTTATTGCCAACGATACATTAATTCATATAGCTATAGTTAAATTATCTTATAAACAAAATATAATATATATAAATGTGTGTGTTTGTGTGTAGACGCAAGAACTCCGAAACCAAGAAACATATAAAGCCAAAACTTGGCATTCGTATTTAGGGTAACTTGTGGATGTGCATCGCGGTTGTATCTTTTAAAAAAATAATATCTGTTTGGAGACTGGAACCTTAAAACAAACAAAAAACGTTAAAGTCTTCATTTATTTTCTATCTAATTTGATCACTAAAGTAAAAATTAATATCAACTTAAAATCCAAAGAAGAATTACAGAAGAGATTTTAATCTTAAATCCAAAGAGAAATTATGATTTAGTTTGCTTTAGTTGGTAGTTTCATATTCACATTATAAGGTAAATTCTTGCTTTTATTTTATTTTACATTTAAATTGATGGTAAACAAATAACTTATTCCTTTAAGGTGGGAATACAGGGTACGCGAGAAAAGGTAAGTATTTTTGCATTTGTTATATGAAAACAAAAAAAAAATCCAAATATTATTTCAGTACAAACATATAGTTTAATTTCAGTCACAAGGTGACCAAAACTTATTCTTGAATCTGTCAAGGATGTCCTGAAATTTGATGACAACTTTTTCTCTTCATTCATAAAAGTTTTGTCTTCTAATGCCGCTATGCTCATGCCAGATATTCAACAATTGTTGATATCACCATGAGAAGAAAATTAAACTCTATGTTTATACCTTACACTTGAGCAATGTTTTATTTATTTTAGTAGAAAAAAGTGTCATCAACCACTCAAGAATATTTATTTTTTACTTTTACATTAGTTTCTAGCTTGAACCTTGAGACCACGTGACTACATGTTCGGGAAACTACAGAACCAAGAAACAGAGAAAGATAAAAAAATTGACTAAGACCTTCGTACTTAGTTTAACTTCAGAGTGTACACCTGAGGTGTATAGATCTTACATAATATATTCAGAGCTTAATGCATTAGACCCCTTGATATTGGTATGGATAGCTCCAAAACTAATACATTATAATAGAAATAGGAAAAGTTAATATTTATATAATGAAACCTGCTGGTGTGCACCTCAAACAAAGTTTATTTACTCGTCTATATAGTGAGCCTGACACCTTTTACCTCTCGACCACCAGTTCGGGTACCAATACAAAATCTATGAAAATATAACTCTTTAGTTTAAAATATTCTTACATACTTCATCCAACCTTAGGGTATGGACCTTGGGAATATTATGTTAACAACAGTCCTAAACTACTTTTTTTTTACGAATAGTAATAATTATTACTATTTGTTTTTATAACATAACTAACTTATTTGGAACAGCTAATTAGATTAATTGGTACAACTTTTTTGGTCAATTAAACAATATACATTAAGAAACATAACATGGAGATAATTTATTCAAAGAGAAAATAATATATCAAGAAATTAAGTCAAATAAGACACGTAAAATAACATTTCTAAAAAATCATCATTGAGATTGTTAAGTAGTAAAGTTCTGAAATTAATTAGCATAAAACCATGAAAAAATATAAATCTGTGCAAAAGACTATTTAAGTAGTAGCAGATTAAAGGATTAGCTGATGAGCAATGAAAAGTGTAAGTTAGCAAATTGACTAGATTAGAGTTATTAATATTATAACTTAAAGACTCTACAAAATTTTGAATACTTGAGATAAAGATTATTGGTTTTATGAAGGTTATGACTCAACAAAAAAATAATAGGTAAATCAGTATGCCAACAATAATGAACTTATTAGTTTAGTATTAATTATTGTTGGCATACTAATTTACCTATTTTTTAAAGTCATGACCTTCATAAAACATATAATCTTTATCTCAAGTATTCAAAATTTTTTAGAGTATTTAAGTATAATATTAATAACTATAATCTAGTCAATTTGCTAATTTACACTTTTAATTGCTCATCAGCTAATCCTTTAATCTGTTACTACTTAAATAGTAAGAATTAATAGCCAGAGCTATTATTTATGCTTATTAGTGGGAATTACTCCATCTAGATATCATATTCTGAAAATTGAAAAATGACACCTGGACACGGGAATCAAGGTCCCGGGTTCGATTCCCATGTCCAGGTGTCATTTTTCAATTTTCAGAATACTTAAATAGTGTTTTGAACATTCATTGTTTTATACTAATTAATTTCTGAACTTCACTACTTAACAATCTTAATGATGATTTTTTAGAAATGTTATTGTACATGTTTTATTTGACTTAATTTCTTGATATATTAGTTTATCTTTGAATAAATTATCTTCATGTTATGTTTCTTAATTTATATTGTTTGATCGACCAAATAAGTTGTACCAATTAATCTAATTAGCTGTTCCAAGTACGTTCCTTATAATATAAATTCATATTTCTCCTTATTACCATTAAAATTAATATAACTAAAATTATTTGTTTTGTCTTACGACAAGTCCATTCTGTTTGTCAAAGAACTTAGACCGAAAATGCGCCCTGTCCTCTGCCTCCTTCAGCCCTCAGAATGTTCTTCTTTCCTTCAAGTTATCTAATATTTGAATCCTCCTTCTCACTAATCTCCTCTTTCCCTCAATCCTTCCTTCTATGACGTCGTGCAGAAGATAGTTCCTTCTAAAAACACTAAGTAAGTGGAAATTATTTATTAAATCGAGCCTGTAAGTATTCCCACTTAAACCAGTATCATCTCGAACTTGGTAAATTCTATAGATGGATATTAAAGAAGCGGTTGGTCAAAATATAGTTACGGAGCTTGATGAAAACTCCTCCAAGCTCCATGGCGTGATCCCAAAAGCGAGGCATACCAGTCCAGAGGCCATCGCCGTTAGCGATGATAGTGCCAACCTTTGCGGATATAGGGTGCCATGTTGTCAGCACAATGTAACCTCCAGTCATTATTTTAAGTTTTTTTTTATACTGGAAGCCGCTACTTCTTTATTTAAGTAGCTTCTCATTTGGCTGAGTAGTACTCCGTTCCAGACTCACTGCTTCAAAAAAAAAAAAAAATCTGGAAGTACCGAGGATCAAACCAGTGACCTCTGGATCTGTAGCTAGAAACTCTGACCACTGGATCACATAGGCGGTATAGAGCTTTATATCAATATAAATTAAATTTGAACAATAATGTAATAATGATGATTAAATTTAAACACGTTACAATTATATTTAATTAAAAATAATTAGCCTATTAGATTGGCTAATTATATTTAATTAAAATTAATTAGCTTATAGATTGGCTTCACACTCACGCTCAAATTTCCAGTTTGTACCATATATTTTAAAATGTTTAAACTTGGTTCGTAATTTAATCCATAATAAAGACCGACAAGGATAAATCCAAAAATCAAATTTTTGTTTGGTGTATTTTTAAAATTAAAGTTTAAGAAGAAGGAAAACTCCCTTTGTGAAAGACGGTTCTTATCAAATGAACTTCTTACCGCACGAGTCACATTTTAAATATGCACTTTTAAAAACAAATATGTATTTATTTATTTAATTACAAACTATAGAAGTAAATGCTTTCAAAAATTACTTACATTTGTCTTGGGAGCTTTTACAAAGGGGTAGTAAATTTAAAAAATGTTTTGCACCAGACACCAAATGAAAATATGTAAGAAATTTATATTTGTAATTTAAAATATAGCTCCTTAAGATAAACATGACACTAACTATTATGTAAAGTAAAATATTTTTTTAGAAGGTTGCTGACGAATGAATAAAAAAATCTAAATGGATAGTTAACATTCAAGCAAGTGATATAAGTTGTGTTACAATAGCTATGGATAAAATGGAGCTCATAAAATACTCATTTTACGATAGAACACTTCCTGGGTGGTATTAATTAGCATAATTAAATAGGAAGTAATATAAAACATGACACTTCAGTTATTTTTACAACTTTTAAAGACCATATTTAAATCTAGTACAATCAATAGTCTATTTTCCTATTAAAGATTAAAGTCTCAGTAGAATTTTTTTTAATCATTAAAAGTTATCTGCTCATATTTTTAAAGTAAAATTTTATCATTAAAACATAAAATTTGAGTTTGATTACGTATATTATTTATTTCAGAAACACCCAATAGCTTCGTATGCAAAAGGTAAATATGTCATTTTATTTTTACAAGGTGAAGATTTAATAAAATAAATTACATTCTACGCTTAAATAAAGCAGATAGTAAAATGTTAGTAAATAATATGAGGCAACATAACAACCAAAATAATGTAAGAAATATTAATTTTATCAAATTTTAAATTTAATATATGTTATCAAGAAGAAATACATTATTTAGCAACGTTTGACTACAAAATAATTTTGTAAAATAAATATAGTATATTGTTCTGTAATCAATATTTAAATATCTTATTAAAATGTCATATGACAAAAAGAACATATATTTAAAATAACTTTTTATTATATATGATTATTTAAGTTAGGTTTGAAAATATTAATTTTTCATCATAAGTCCTATATTTGCTAAGTTTTATAATTTTGCACATATAATCAATATATATATATATATATTGCCTTTTTACTGGTTGCAAGATTAACATATTTAAACGTCCAAATAGTATAATTTAAAGTTTACTATCCCTGACTCTTTTTGCTTGAATAAAATAACTGTTTATTATTTACAATGGTTACTGTAAGATTTGGCTACCATGATGGTGGTACTTATTTTGAACTGGAAGATGGATAGGATAGGAGTTTGGGGGTTTGATATAGATAAAAAGGTGATATAGTTAGAATTTTGACTAAAATAATTGAAGTTTTTTTTTTTTTTACAATTAGTGATTCCCCATCCCTTTTCCAGAAGCATTTAGATAATTTTCTTGTACTGACCCAACTTAACCTAAGCCCCTCATATTAAATCATCTATAGCCCCTCAATAGCCTATAGTACTATATGATATATTGTCAAAATAGAATTAAGTTGATGATGCTGAAATATTATTCTTTTTAATATTTATATAACTAAATAAATGGTACGGAACCCCGCACGGACTTTCTCGTTCTATAGTTTAAAAATGGAGATATTTACTCAAAACTTGTAATATATGTGAAACTAAATGATATACACTAGCAAACCCAAGCATAAATTGCATTATACTTAGGTAAAATATTTTTTGAGTCCTGGTTAAATTTTATAATTTTATTTTTAAAGAATTAATGTCATCAATTGTATGTTTGTACCAATAAAAAAGATAGATTTTGGGTCCACAAGGGTCAATACTTAGTATTAAAATTTTGACTTCCGGTTAAAATGTTCAACATTTTATTAGGTGTTGCACATCTTCATGTCATCGCATTGTTTTTAAATTCCTCATTTATAAATTTTAACCAATAAAAAATGTAAATATTGACTATTGGGTCTAAAATGGAGATAGATCATTGTTGTACAAACATTTCTCTTAAGGGGTTTAAGGAAAAATAAACTTTTTTTAGAGACTTACTTATATTTAATTACTCTATGGCATTGGAGAATCATTGCGTTAAAATTTAAGTAGTATCGCTTTAAAACTAAAGCTCACAAAATTGTATTAATATATTTGCCAATATCTCAGAAACTGTTGGTTTTATAAAAATATATTTCCTATAGAAGTTTTTAATTTTTAATAGTACTACAATTTTGCAACGATAAATTATTTATTATCTCAAATAGTTGCGGAGATACGGAAATTTTCGCTTCTGTAAAGTAACCTAAAATTCATTTTTATGGGAAAATTAAAATAGCCAGTTTATTTATAATCTTAATCATAGCCTAGATACGAATTTTAATCAAAATCGTTATAGCCGATTTAGAGAAAATAGATTTTTTCTCTGCTCCCCCTTTATTAAACTACTCTTAATTTTAAGTTTAAACAGACACATAGACAGACAGCATTTCAAAGACCACTTTTTAGGGTTCGGGGGGTCATGAGACGTCGACATCCATCAATATTTCAACTTAGATGTTTTTTACGGTCGCAATTACTTTACCTTTTGTATTTGAAAAGTTAAAAAATATAAATATTTGCGTATAGCTTGAAAGTTATTGGTTTTATAAAAATATGCTTCGAATAAAATATTTGTATTATAAATAGATCTACATATTTTTAATGATAAGTAATTTCATATCTCAAATAGTTTAGGAGGTAGTATAAAAAATGAGAAATTATGCATCAGACCGGCGCCCTTAAAGTAATTTTACCGAAATATTTAGAGTGGCCATTTTGTTTGGAATATTTATAAATGTTCAGAAATGAAAATTAATCAAAATCGTTTAAACCAATTTTGATAAAATCGACATTTTCTCTTTTTGCCCTTCAGTAAACTACCCTTAATTTTAGGGTTAGATATCCAATTCTAATAACCCCTCGGGACAGCCTTACGAAAACTATAGGTACCAAGTTTTAGCCTGATCGGTAAAATAGTTTAGGCTCTAGTTGGAGGTAGAGACAGACAGACGGAAATTCAAAAAACACTTTTTCGGATTCGGGGGGTCCTGAAACGTCGAGATTTATCAAATTTCTCGAGTTCGATTTTTTTAACGATCACAATACTTTCTCTACCTGTAAGATAGCGAAAAAGTAAAAAGAATATGAACAAAATTGTTTCATGCTCCTCAAAACACTAGCGGCTAGTAAAAATATGATTAATGGGTCATATATTTAGGACTGTTAAATATTTATTGATTGGTTCCAGGCGAAATTTTATGCTGATTGACTGTGTGATCCATTAAATGCGAATAAATGATTCAATAAATTCCCCTGAAGTTGAATTTGAACAAACGTTATTAGATGAGTTTCTATGAGAGATAATTAATTTAAACAGACACAGAAGACTGGGATAGGCACTTTACTTTGACTAAGGTATCCTGTTTATAATATTACACTATGGATATTAAGGTGGTAATAATAATAATAATAATACTATAGCACGTTTTGAATTAAAATAATTAATTCAATGAACGTGAATTTTGAAACTTTCATTTTGGTTTAGTGAAATCTCTTTTAAATATCATAATATATTTCTCAACAGATTAAATATCTTGCTTTGGTTAGATTAATTTATATAAATATACATTTAAGTATGTGAGGACCAAATTTGTTTAAAATTAATTAAAAAAGTTTTTCAAAATATTGCCCTAACTAAACTCTTTTTATATATTGTACTCTTATTTTAATTTTTGCACTTGGTATGGTACTTATAGCCTATCAGAAGAATGTACCATCTAAACAATAACACAACAACTTACATATTATTTAAAATTTCTTCTTTCTCGAACTGGGAAATAGCCATAGTGAAAGAAAACCCTTTCCTGTAATAAACGGAAAGGTTCAATTTTTTTAAGCACCACGTAGTATTACCCATTCAGTTTATACACTTATGTACTAATTACGCCATTGAGTTATGGCTGAGGAAGGTTGAATTTAGAGAAAGTGTACCTGAATTTGTGTGGATAGAGATTGGGAAACCATCTAGGAAATACCACCCTCAGTACACCTGACCGAAGATCAAACCACGATCTCCCCGTCATCGGCAGTCTAGTCTATTGCAAGAGTAGCGCCTTAGACCATGCGGCCACCAAAGTGGGTAGGCTCAAATTGATCAAAAATGTAGACCAGATTAGTGAAATGATTTCATTGTCGAATTGTATTTAATGTCACGACTCATTAAATCTGTTTGAGTTATTTGTAACTTACATGAAAGGAAGCCAGATGAGGAAATGAGGAAATAAGTTGTTAAGGAAGTGCACAGACATTTTCTTGGAGAGAGCATAGACAAAATCTAATGAAAATAAATATATTCAAAGCCAGTCTCAGTAACTTCAACTGGGATTTGAATAGAATGTCATTTTAAAATATTTATATACCGATAGTCTGTTTTCCCAAAAGATATGAGGGTACCTGGTTCTATTCCCAGCATACCAGGAAACATATTATTATTAAAATTAAAACTTCCATTTTTACATTGATAAATTAACGGTGGAGAGAATGGGGCGTTGTGGTGTTTTTAGAATAAGTTAGTTTGTGAGTAGTCTGCTGATCTATACCCCATTCACGGTAGGAATTACTCTCTGAAAGGTCTTTTTTCCTACCAATATCCTACTATATAATAGATTTCTGGTAGGGAAAAAGGCCTTTCAGAAAACAATTCCTACGCTGAACAGACTTTACTCAATTTGTTCATAAGGAGCAAACCCTCGAGTATAATCAAATATAACATAATCCCTAACTTCTAAAAACCCTCATTTTTATGTAAACAAAGCCTTCCTATAAAAGAGTATATAGTTATAACTACAGAATTATATCAACTGAAAGTATAATTCATTCAGTCATATCTGGAAGTGTTACTTTAAAGTTTAGTGTCAGTTTTATTTATGTAATACTATGGGAAAATATAATATTTGTCTGGCACTTTTAATATTTGAACATTAATTAAATTATACTTCAATGGCTGTTAATGTTAGCTTTTACTATATTGAAATAAAAACAAGTATGGTTATAATTTTGTTTTCTTGTTTTAACATAATTCTTCTGGTCTAATTTATCTCGTTTTTTAAAATCATTGGAATCTTAAGTGCGTTTAATATGAGTAGCCTAACATTAAATACTTATCATTTAGTAAAAATGTGTTTTTATAAATATTGTATATGGGCTAATAGAGTTGAGTAGAAATTGATTGAAATGATCATTTCTACTTCGGGGACGTTTACGGTATGCTTTTCTTATATTACAAAATATTTTAGTCCAGTTTAAGCAGAATTTCTTATTCTGGATGGGTGAATAACTTAGTATTTATTATTATCATCACGTACTAAAATGCCAAATTGTCTAATCACTTTTGGCTTTGAAACAGTCTACTGAAGAAAGAACGAGAATATAAACCAAAAGTATCCTGGTCTATATGTGTTTTTTCTTTGGTCAAATTCCACCAATTGGTTCAAAAACTATAGAAATACACAGACATAATCAAAAACAAAATTTTAATATCTGTTTAACTAATGATATATCTTAAGCTAGTCCTTGTTTATGAGTTATTTTCATTTGATCTCTTAAGAAATAGTTTTTGGTGGTGTATAGTAAAATTTACCATCCTCATTTAGTTTTAAATATCTTAAAATATGGCTAAAAGAATACTATCTAATCAATTTAACTTTAATTTCAATTATTAACATCAAAAGGGGGAATACATAGCTGAGAATATATTCAAACCATAATAATACTTGATTAAGCTTTCATTAAATAAAAATCAGTCTAAGGATACTGATAGATTTTAATCCCATTTCTGTCACGTTTTTCTGAATTTTTATTAGGTTCGAAATCAAAATATAATAGCTATTATATCTTTTATTTGTATTGTTTTTGTTAATATATTACACTTTCAATTTCTAGCATTTATTAATGTTAATAAAACTGCTAAGTTGGCTTTCCGTTTGTAATAAACTATTTTAAATAGTGTTAAAAATCAACATTAAATGTGATTAAAAGTTTATGACTTAAATTCAATTTCAAAATAGAATTAAAGGTGCACATTTAAAGTAAAATTTAATTTAATTTTTTAAATTCCTTCCTTCAAATCAAATTTTATGTCGTGCTTTGACTATGAATAATATGAGGATTTTTAGAAGAAAGGTGATTATAAATTGGTATGTATGGTATGCTAGTATCTATTAGAGTAACATAAAATTAACTATAATGGGAAGTTTATTGCTCGGTTTGGTTTGAACAGCTGTAAGCAAATAAAACTGGTAGATTATTCATACGTAAATAGCTTATTTAGCCATAATGTTGGAATAAAGAACTTGTGAGTAGATTTCAAACAGAATATGTGTTGAGTTTTTACTTTAAACGACATTAACGATTGGTATGGCACATAACGTAACCATATTTAGCTATTAAATACCCAAAAATAGTCAATATATTTAATTAATTTTATGTTAAGTTTTGAAATTTGTTATTAGTTTATACTTCAAAATAGTTGTAATAGATAAATTTATCTAAATATACATTTTATGAAATCCTTTGATCATATAAGATGACAAGAGTGTATAGATACCAAGAGTTATTAAAGTTTTGTGATTCAACAGATATTAAAATATCAAGGAACAAAGACTTGTTTAGTAAGTGCATGAACTGCAAATTTTTTATAATGTAGTAAAATGTATTGAAGATATAAAATATTAATTTAATTCAAAGATTTATTTTGTAAATCCAAGTTGGCCAGTAATCGGAGTAAATGATGCAGGAGCCTTCAATTCTACAAAAGTGTCTAAATTCGTCAATAAGTTCTACGTAATACGTATTTACATGCAAGAAAACACATGGTTTTACATTTGTTCACAGCAGCTAACAGAAATTGAGAATTGACGTTTCACTATGTTTTAGGGCTGTGAAGTTTTATTATGCACTGACAAATACTAGGTGAGTAAAAGGTAAGCCAACGCTTCTGGGAAAATTAATTTTATTTTAGAATCATAAATATAACCTTTAATTGAAATTGTTTCTAAGTTAGACTTTAAAAGATAAACAAACTACAATATAGCGCACATGTTTAATAGTAACATTATTACTATGAGAGAAAGATAAACCAAAGTATAATACATACATATAAAAAAACTGTATTTAATGTATTTTCTCATATAAATCTTCCAACTCAAAAGAAAGAAAAGAAATATATTATTAAAACGATAGAATTATTACAATAATTTTGGAGATTATGTAAAAGTACGCAGACAAATATATAGAAATTAGTTTCAATGTAAGTCAAAGATCGCTATTATAAATCTTAAAAATATTGAAACTATTGGGAATATTAGCCAACCTTAATTTATAGAACTTAGTTGACTATACTTGTTTGGAATCCCTAAAAAGTTGGTCAGCCTGTATCGGGGAGATTGACACAGGATGGAGGCCAGGAGATGGCTCGTCGCCGGTATTGTCTAACCTCACTCTGGAGAAGATCACTAGACTGATGCAGAGGGGAAACATTCAAGTAGTTCAAGTTGAAGGTAAAAACATCACACTACTTGCACACGTTGACAAATTGGACCTCATATGCAGTTCAAAAGACGAAATGAGGCGGATAAGCGATACTCTAGAAAACGCAGGCAGAAAGCTTGTATCTTCTGGTAATTGAGGAAAATACTTTGTATCTACCCCTCCGTTGATGGCAAGAAGATCCTCTACCATTGCAAGTGGGGAAAGGGTCATACAAAAGAGTACCAGGATTTAAAAACCCCAAGGAAATGTTTGCAGAGCAAGTATCGAGTGAGAGAGGCCGGCTACAAGCTGTGAATTGGTATTACTTCATCCTCAACCAACTTCTGAAACTAAAGAATCTTTCCCGAGAGCTCAAACTTAGACTGTATTAATCCTTAGTACAACCAGTTGTTATAAATGGTTGCCTTACGTATGATCTGAACAGATAGTGAGACGCGATGCTAATATATATATATATACATATATACATACACATATATATACACATATATATATGTATATATATGCCAGACCTGGAACACCCGAAAGAAAGAATTGAACAGTCTACTGACGTTTTATAAGAAAATTCTTGAGAAAATCTTTGAACTCGTTTAGGACTCAAACATAGGAGAGTGGAGAATCCGCCACAACCACAAACTGTTAACAACTATGTAATCCGAACCACGTGGGAATTACGAAGAGGAGAAGCCTCCAGTGGGTGCAGGACGTGAGAATGAACAGCAACCTGTGACCGAGGAAAGTCTTAGACCTTGTTCCCGCAGGAGAAAGACCACTCGGTAGACCCAAGAAGAGGCGGATGGATGAGGTTAAAGAAGATCTTGAACCAATTGAATGACTGGAGACGAATAGAAGGTGCCAGTATAGTGTTAAGGTGACCCATTTCGGTATCACGTGGTCTATAGGGCCTGGTCACGTAGTAGTAATTTGAATTTATAAAACTACGGATATTCAAAATAAGTACCTACCATTACACATACAAACTATTATCAATTAAAAAGCTTTGGCCTATTTTAATTTTGAATATTTTCGAACCATATTCAAATAAGTACAGTATTTAATAATATTAATCGCTCTCAGTGTGTTAACTTGACTACAATTTTATTATTTATGCATAACGTAATATGTTAAACTTCAAACTACGAAAGATTATATTGTGTTTTTTTAAACAAATATAAAAATGGTATGTACATGACTACCCATCGAACACAATAATATATTTACAATAATATGATATGGGTGAGAAAGTAAATGTGTTTTTAGAAAATGAAACTTTATTCGTTTGGAAGGAATGTGCAAAAACATTTAGGAAAAAATAAACTTAAGTACACCTGGTCAGGATTCGAGCACTGACCTCGAAGTCGTCAGTACAGGAGTCAAAATGAGACTAACGCCTTCGTTCACGTTTAAACCAAAGCGGGTGATATTAAAATTGATCTCCAGGTGTTGGGACTTTTAAAACTATATTTGACTACTCTTGTATAGTTCGCCTCGAAAATATTTTTAAAACGTTTCAATTAAAGTACATTCTAGACACTTTAAAAATCAACATAGTTTTTATTAGTGTCTTTTTCAGGGGAAAAGGAAACAGGGATAACTTCAACAGCAGAAGCCTACAAGCTTGCAAGACTTGTTATAATCATCAACGTCCTAAAACAAAAGGTTTTCATGAGGGTGGAAGGCGGAAACATTATTCTCGTGCTGTTTTTTAGTTTAGGTAAGTCAGAACTGTATATTTTAATTTTATATACTGTATAATCTTTGGGTGAGTGTGGGCTGGGTATCCAAATAGTTGATAAATAATTGAGATACGATGTGTAAGATGAAAATAGCACTAAATATATGCATAGATAAATATATCCCATATGTATATTAAGCACAAATCCAGTTGGGGTTTCTAGTTACTGAAACCAAACTTATAAAGCGATAAGAGTGCCAACATTTGTGGATAGAAGGTGTCATGGGATCAGCACAACGAGCTCTTCGGCCGTTAATCTCGGTTTTCTAGACCAGAGCTGCTACTTCTTTATTGCAGTAGCTTCTCATTTGTCCTCACAAGGCTGAGTTTGACTCCGTTCCAAACCCACTGCTTCGCAGTTACATTTTGGAAGCACCGGGGTTCGAACCCGGGATCTATGAACCTGTAGCCAAACTTCACTTATAGTAAACTAAAAATCATAAGTAACTTACTAATTGTTTTCGTACGAAGTGAATAATAAACTGATCTTCCACCGGGATTAGAACCAAAGCTACTTAAAGTTGGTGGAACTTTATGATATAAGCACTTCAATACTTTTTACTATAGCCGATTAGTGATTTATAACTATTTACAATATTGTATGTTGTTGTTTGTATTTATTTATATCTAGTAAAGTACCACGATATTATTATACCTTCTGAACTCTGGTTTCTTGCTGAAATTACAACTATTAACTGCATGGTTAATCTAGCACTGCTAAACGATCATTTTATACATTCTGAAAACACATTTTTTCCCCTGATATTACAAGAGTTAACTGAAGTGTTAAATATTCCAGGATGCATATAAGATATATTTCTAAAATATATCCTGTAACTTAAACGAATAATTAATATTATGTCAAAAAATGTTTGGTAAGCATTCTTAACTTTTTACCGTTTGAAGAACCCATACATTTGGTATCAAATAATCTTCATCCGTATATTAATACTATCTCAGCTTATTTTAAAGTTGTTAACTTTGTTCACTGGTAACAAATAGATTTGAGTTTGATACATACTTTCAATTTTAATCCTAAAGAATTATTTAAAAACCTCATGAATGTGTTTATGAAGAAAATCCTGATTCAATGTTTCAGCAGCTCAACACTATCTAGTAGAACCCATATCAGTGGCTGATAAAAGAGGAATAACTTCGTTCACCAACAATGTATACAAGGTAAGAAAGAGTCCATGGCGTCATTCCGCAACTGAACCATAACGACCGAGCGGCTGCCTTCTGTTTATTTTTTAATTTTCTAAAACTACGTCCTACTACCCATTCGGCTAATAGCTTTAGGGGTTAGGAAGGTTATATTTAGAGTAAGTGTACCACCATTTGCGTGGAGGGAGAGTGTTGAACCATTTTGGAAAAAACCACACTCAGTACACCCGACCAAGATTCGAACCTCAAGCTCCCCGTCATCGGCGGTCTAGTCTACTGCGAGAGTAGCGCTTCTCTATACCATGCGGCCACCGAAGCGGGTTTCTGTTGGAGAAGATTGCGCCAACCTATGTGGATAATGAGCATCATTTAGTCAGCAGTTATGTGGTCTCAGTTTTCTAGACAGGATTCACTATTATTTTCATTCAAGTAGCTACATATTTGTCCTCACGAGGCCGAGAATTTAGTCCTAAAATTAGGTACGCTCTTTTATAGAAAAATCAAAAAAAGTTATTATTTTTTTATTACTTTATGTGCTCACGAACTAAAAACAAGTGGGCTCTTACAATTATATCTGTTCGCCAGAATGTAAATGAAGCTGCAACCGAAACGGCTTAATGAATTTAATAAGATATTATATGATCATACCTCAAGGCGGGATCATTACTTTAATTATTCCAACTATAAAACTAGGAATAGATAGAGAAAGGTGTTTTTTTAATTATACATCATTCGGAAATAGTTCTACGATTTTGTTCCAAGTGTACTTTTTTTAAGAAAATATTTTTATTGGTTGATTTTTTTTATAAATGTTGTTAAAAGCTTTGATACATAAAACATATACGATTGTGTTGTACTCTTAATTTGATTTGGAGACTAAAAGAATCTGTTTGATTGAAAAAGTGTGCAAGGTCACAAATAATTTAATTAATAAATACAACCGTATTTTTTTTAGATTAAGTTAACTTGCATTAAAGATATTTCTGTTGAAACAGAGTGTGTGTGTGTGTATATATATATATATATGTGTGTGTGTATGTGTGTGCAGGGTGTATATAAAATTGTTTAGTGTAGTGATTTAAAACCAAAATTTTGTACAAGCAATAAAAATTAGTAAAATACATAACAATTATTGATCCTTAGAATCACTCCTTTGTAGTTAATATTTAAGTACTGTCATATTCCGATTACAAACAAAAGTTAACTTAGGATTGTATATAATATATTAATGATATACTTGTATGTAAATGAAATTACTATATGGAATATTAAAAACAAAATAAATATTAGGTAATGACACAAAATGGATCTTGTTATGGTTTTTACAAAGCAACACACAACAGGATTCGTTTTGTGTTAGGTCAGGATTACTGTTATATACATTGATTGAAATTTGTTTTTTTAAGTTTGTATTGTAAAATTGGCACAGTTCTTGGTTAGTTTAAAATTAATTAGTATTTTGTTCTTATAAGAATGAAAATGGAAGCGTGACATTTTGCTGTAACAACACACCATTAATAGCTATATAACTTGATTGCGAAAATATATTTAAGCAAGGATTAGCATTTCAAGCAGTGAATAATAATAATAATAAAAACAAAACTATGCTCCCGTTTTAAGTTCCAAAATATCCAATTTTAAATCAAGAAATAATAGAATACCAATTTTTGTCTGTTTTCTAGTAAAACCATCTTTAAAGTGAACTCTTTTAAGCCCTGCTTGGTAAAGATATTGTCACTTGGGACTGCACGTAGCGATCCCCGTGTTGAAGTAATCAAGCTCCCCGAATGAGTGTAGCCATTTTAACCTGGAAACTGTGGGTTTGGCATTTACCTTGTCTGTGGCCTGATCAGAATCAGGCTCAGTAACCATATTACCATATCCACCAGTAGGCCTAAATTGTTGTCGAGTCCGTTTTACAACTCCTTTAGAAAAATTAATATTAAAGGTCACTTCTGTTGCAATGTTGTTTTGATATGTTTCATACATTATGTCCCCAAACTTATTAAGTGGAAAACTTTCCCCAGGTATTAAGAGCAATGAAGCCAGGCAGTAGTTTCATTGTGTCACCTATAAACGCACGTTTGTCAGTGTCGATGTTACTGCTGGGAGCTAGAGGGAGGACCGCTCTACAGATCAGAAGAGTCCTTCACTTGCCGCAAGATATCAGGACTATCAAGAGGAACGCTTTAAAGTTCCTGTCCTCTGACACGGTAAGCCCCGCGAATATGTCAGGGTGCTGTTCAAGTTCCTGTCCTCTGACACGGTATTCCCTGCGAATATGTCAGGATGCTGTTCAAGTTCCTGTTCTCTGACACGGTAATCCCTGCGAATATGTCAGGATGCTGTTCAAGTTCCTGTTCTCTAACACGGTAATCCCTGCGAATATGTCAGGATGCTGTTCAAGTTCCTGTTCTCTGACAAGGTAATCCCTGCTAATATACCAGGATGCTGTTCAAGTTCCTGTCCTCTGGCACGGTAATCCCTGCGAATATGCCAGGATGCTGTTCAAGTTCCTGTCCTCTGACACGGTAATCCTTGCGAATATGTCAGGGTGCTGTTCAAGTTCCTGTTCTCTGACACGGTAAACCCTGCGAATATGTTCGGATGCTGTTCAAGTTCCTATTCTCTGACACGGTAATCCCTGCGAATACGTCAGGATGCTGTTCAAGTTCCTGTTCTGTGACACGGTAATCCCTGCGAATATGTCAGGATGCTGTAATTGTTAAACTCTCAAAACGAACGCCATCAAGTTCCTGTCCTCTGACGCGGTAAGACCCATAAATACGTATGGATTCCATATGATTTCGAAACTCTCGAAAACAACATCATCAAGTTTCTGTATTCTAAAGATGGATTCACACTTACAGAACGGTCGGCGCACAGTATTTTGCGTGTGAATCAAACAAAAGTCTAAAGGTAACTCATAAGGTAATAATCTATTAGAGAGTATTTGCAGTGCGACACACGGCAACCTTTTAGTACACAACCAACAAGAAACATCACTAGACAAAGATATAAATAATATAACATTCCATTATGTTAAGAACCTTTACCTAACTTCGTACTAAAATAAGTCACGAATGAAAAATTCGAGGTGATATGTTATCAGCCCGAGTGGCGATGTAAATATAAGAATTAATTATCAATCGAGAGCCACAGTTTTGTGTGGTAAAAATATAAGATCTTAACATGGAAATCGAAATGAATATTTTTACATTACTTTTATACATAATATTTTATAAGATATAAGAGCGCTTATAACTAATGTCAATCTTGTATTTCTATAGTGAAAAACGTAAATAAATGCAATTTGGATCAAACTGTCCGTTTAAGTGGAATATTTTTCTAAAGTAACTCGGGGTCTGAAACTCTCTCACAAAATACGGATAAAAAAATAAATACGAGTCGGAATTAAGATAACACTTTACTTTATTTATTTATTTTATTATCTAGCACCGCATCTTACTACCCTTTCGGGTTATACGCTTAAGTACTAATTACGCTAATGGATTAGGAATTGGGAAGGTTGAATTTAAAGGAAGTGAACACGCATTAGCCTGGAGGGAGAGTGCAAAACCATTTAGGAAAACCACCCTCAGTTCACCCGACCGAGATTCGAACCTCGATCTTCCCGTACTCGGCAGTCGAGCTCAACACGACTAGCGCGTTAGCCAACTACGCCACCGAGACGAGTATTACTTTACTGTAAATTAAATAAACATCTCAATCAATCTGAGATATTACGAGATAAAAATCACGATTTAATCATGTTAACTACTCAGTCCCAAATTAAATGTATTTAAGATGATTTTTTTTTTCAAAAGAACTCTGACGACACCTTGCTGCTACTCGCCACAGGCCTGTTTCCCTCGATTTACATTAAACTTCGGCGTAAATTCGTCAACGAGGCTGAGAGATATTTCAAGGTCCAATGTCAGGGCTTGAACTTTGAAGACCAGAAGGAAGCGGCACAAGTTATCAACAGCTGGATCAGTTCCGAGACAGTGAACTTACTTCAGAATGTCGTGCAGGCCGGTAAGTAATCTAATTACAACATGTAATCTTGTGAATAGACCAAAAAGTGTCAAGCTCACGTGGAAAATATGATACATTGGTGAGGTGAAGATAATAGGTATCATATCGATAGCTACTAGGATGGTTCAAAATGTAGTTCTGGAGTATTGTTTGTGTCGCCAAATGGAGAGACCTGAAGCCACCACGGGCATTTGGAATAATAAGAGGCGACTAAAAGATCCAAAGTTTGTAGTGTTTATCTGAACAGAGGGAGCAGTTATGGAGGGTATTTTGTCAAAGATGGTGGTCTGACCGTGAGAGTTTTTGGAAGCCAAAGTTACGTGATATAAGACCCTAGGAAAGGCCTATTCGGGGCTGTTTTCGATGTTAACTATAGGGTAGCTAATGCTCCACAAATGGTGCCGACAATGTAGTTCTGTGTGACATCTGAAGCTAATTTAATTTTAATAAGTATACCTCTAGCATCCTCATCGTTTTAAGTGCTACAACTGAAAACTTGACTCTAATTGAAGGACTCGATATAATATCATACAATCAAAAAGTGTATAATTTTTTTCACTTTTTTTTTAGTTTTATATTTATTTATTTTGTTACTGATTTGGAATTAAATTTGTAATTATTTTGAAAAATATTCATGCTACAGATATCAGTAATAGCAAATATTAAAAGAGCATTTAAGTTCCATTACCTATATTTTACCTTCACTTGAAATCTATGTTGTGATTCTAATTATCTTAAATTATTGATCTGGTGACATTTACTCTGTTTATATTTAGAAGAGTTATCGACCGATACCAGCCTGGTGCTGGTGAATGCCGTATATTTCCTTTCCAACTTTGCCGACAATTTTAAAAGTACTAGACCGCGGCCCTTCTATGTCAACAGGGAAACCATTGCAAATGTTTCTATGGTGAAAGGGAGGACCAACATTATGTACGAGGAGCTTGAGGTCTTGGGAGCGACAGCAATACAACTAGAATACGAGGTAATATAAAATGTTAGTGACAAATTATACTCTAGTCAAGGGGGTGGGCAAACTTTTCTAACCAAGGGCCACTTAGGTTATCTTTAAGGTCTATAGAGGGTCGCATGTGACAAAAATCTACACTTATTAAATAATGAACTTTATTTTCACATAAAAATACATTTTTTAGTCATATAACTATATAACTTTGTTACACAAAGAAAGTATCAAATAGGATCTAATATGTCATTGCAAATAAATTTAAATATGTCATGACTCATGTTGCTTCTTAGCCTACCAAAATGTTGTTTAATAACTACCCAAACTGCTATCGTTAATGGGATGTGTGCAACTGTCCAAAATTCTGGGGGCTGCACAAATTGACATTGCGGGCCGTAATTTGCCCGGGGCTGCCTAATAGAATATTGGAATGATGAAGACATTATAGTTTTTGCCGGGATGTTACTATCTGGAAACTCAAGAATATTTCACGCACAGAAACTATTCATTTATAATTTACGTAAATCAGTTAATGTATGAATGCAATTATGACAAAAGTCCCTATGCCATAAAAAATTGGTTGATGTCACTAAAAATAAGTTTGTGCAGTAAGATTAGCATAAAAATCAAAAGTACGTTCAAACTATCACTGGGCTTTACTAAAACCCTCTGATTAATTAATAAAGAGATATGACTTGATACGATGACCAAATAAATATTTTCTTAAATGTTCCCTTCGGAATTCAAAAAATGAATCTACCCAATGCCCTCAT
This sequence comes from Timema genevievae, assembly GCA_902155825.1. NCBI lineage: Eukaryota > Metazoa > Arthropoda > Insecta > Phasmatodea > Timematidae > Timema > Timema genevievae. Next base: position 224,287 of record CABFWO010000474.1, read on the forward strand.
TGCATTGCATTTATGACTTTCGAAAATTCAAATAAATCAACTAATAAACATTTATGTAAGCGTTACCAATTTAAAAGCTTTTTTTGTGGCCAGTATACACACTCAGTTTAACCTAAAAGGTAGAAGGCTTATTATATTTGATATTACTATGGTGTTGATTGTAAGATACCGTTGTGGTGTAATCGGTCGACAATCTCTATACCATTGTGGGCAAAGTGTACTTACTATAACAAAAGTCAACCTTATTTACAAAAAAAAAAATGCTGTTTCCACAAATACATAGCATACTTGAAATTTTATATTCAAGCGATTAAAAAATATAACAATAAACTGTTGGTTCATTAGGTGCATCAGTTTCTTGATTTACAAATGGAAACAAATGTTTATGGGTACAGTAACTAAATATTGAAAGTATATTGTTAAATTTAGGCGATTCCCTTTCCCCAGTTGTTCAGGAGATCCGTAAGGGGGCGGGGAGTGGGAGTGGCGTTTTAGTTTAAGCGGTATAAGTAATTTTAATTAGCCTATATGTTAACCGATTTCCTGAGTTATGCCCAGGAGAAATTTCAGTTTAATCGGTGCAGTGGTTTTTAGTGAAATGGTAAAGTAGATTTGTAGCACATGACACAATGACAGATTGATTACTTCATAGTATAGTAGTAGATAATATGTAAACTAGTAGTTTTCCCAAATAAGCTTATTGTTTCAGGGATACACTCACCACCTGCTCTTATTTCTACCGTTCAAAGAGGACGGTCTATCCGGCGTAGAGGACAAGATCAACGAAATAGATTTGGGAACATTGAAGTTACAACACTATGTGGACGCTATTGTTTGGTTACCCAATTTCAAATTTTCCACGGAAACAGATTTTAGAGAAGTTCTCGAGGTGGTACGATGAATCTTTACCAATCTGCCTACTGTCCTATAGAATAAACAACGAGCACAAAGGCTTGATTAGGAAATAAGACTGACATAAATTTGTTAGATATGATTAATTGTGATGTTGGAATTTTAAATCCAAATATAATAATAACAATCCTAATAATATGGATGTGCAAAGGTCATGAGAAGCAAAGTCGAAGCCAAGTCAAAGATAAGGCTTTTATTGTTTTCCCATAAAGTTCCTTTTAATTTTTTAGCTATATTATTGTATGCAGACATATCTGAGTATATATGTATCTCCTCTGTATGAATAAAAAATGTAATTATAAATTCGTCATAGATTATTCCAACGATATATAATATCGAGGAATAATTATTGGATTCGTGCGATGTATTTGAATGCAAGCAAGATGACACAGCTTTAAATCTTATAGAGAATTAATTTTCTTTATTTTATACTAATGAATGTCAATGTCAGTTCATGATGATACAAATGTTTTCAAAATAAATCGAAAGTTTTCTTCTTCCTTCGAAGTGTTTCAAAGATGTGAAGCAAATCAAGGGTCTCGAAGTCGGAGCGGAGGAGATTTGACCTTTGTCAGAGACTTTTCGCACATCCCTAAATAATAATAATAATAATAATAAAATGTATATTAATCAACTGTAATATCTAAGGTGATCGTGGTTATTTGATATTTCTTTAGAAAAAATTAAGAAAGATAAAGACTAACCAGAAGGTAGATTCCTATTTGGTATTAGCTTTACTACTAACTTAACATAATTATGTAGTTTATTTGGGCCAGCAAGATAAATTCATGTAAGTTGCATAATCAACCAACGTTATTTTATGTTTACAGCTAGGTCTCAGGGACATGTTTAAGAAAACTTCAGATCTCTCCAGGATATCCAGGAGTAACGGGGTCACGATAAATGAAATCAGACAGAAGGCTGGTATAGACATCGAAGAGGGCGACGACAAATCTGGTTCGTCAAACAAAAGACACAATAATTTCTTAGTTGACAACACGATATGGTTTGTTGCCAAGCTGCGGTGTTGATTTTCACTGCTTTCCGCACAAGTCATATAATATCCCGTATTAATAAATATTTTTTAGAAAAAAATATTGCACACATAATAAATACGTGATTGTCGTTAATTTATACATATGAACCAAAATCCCGTTTTTTATTATGTATATACACACAGTGAAATCTCCCTTAACGGACACTTCTGAATAGCGGATTCTTCTTTATAACGGACAGTTTCAATTTCTCCGGCAAAATAACATGGACTATTACGGTGAAACAACTTCCTAATAACGGACTTTCTCATATGCATAAAAATCTCCAAACAGCGGACGAAAAATTGAAAACACCAGTCCAATTATGTTATTTAACTGTAGAAATGTCAGTGTTTGTAAGCTTTTGAAGAGAAACTATGTCGGGCTAGATTCTAATTAGTTGAACCTTCCAGAGACCGAGGGGTTGACACAATTCACCCCTTTAATTATTGACACTGAGTTTGTTAACAGTCAAACGGCACGGAGGAGCAAAAGGTACTCCGTTAGCTATAGTCAAAAGATGCAAAGGTACAGTGAGAGCTATGCGTGTAAACTACGATGTTAACAGACAATAGATACGGAGGTGGGAGGGAGGGGAAGTGATTCAATATACATAACTGAATTCATTAATGTGATTTTTTTTGAATATGAAATAAATTATTGGTAGGATACCTGGTGCCTGCACACAATATGATATTATCTAGCGTCGATCAATAAGTGACCCGTAACATGTCGAGAACGATTAAGGTCGTTTATTAAGCCGGTAATGGTCTGTTCCGATTTCCCTCCATTCAAAAAATTTAAATTACATCATGTAAATAATGTATGTCTTGTTCTTATTGTTACTGCAGTCTTGACATATTTTATATTTGGAGAAATTTCTATTTGAATTTAAAGATGAAATATCTCCTATAGTTTTCCCTTGGATATGAAGTTGATTTGACGATCAGGTTATACCTAAAACAAATTAATACCACGTTAAATAGTAAAATTATATTTATAGAGAATAACTGTTAAGTTACGTAGTTTCAAACGTTCTTACTTAGACCTGCTTTGGTTGCCACTTGGTCTAAGGCGCTACTCTCGCAATAGTCTAGACTGCCGATGACGAGGATGTCGCAGTTTGATCCCGGTCGGGTGTACTGAATTTTTTTCCTAAATGATTTCTCACCCACTCTCTCTGCAAATGCGGGTACACTTCTATGAATTGTACCTTCATCATCCCTAACCCAATATTGTAATTGGTACATAAGCGCCTAACTCAAATGGGTAGTAAGACGCGGTGCTAAGAGAAAAAGTAACTCTCTCAAATAGGTCAAATTTAAAAAAAATCATAAATACATAAATAAGTTATTCAGCTTAGGTTAAAATAATGTCCCTGCCAAATATCGTTAAAATTGGTCCAAGTATTCAGCAGTTATCCCAGTTATCGTTGAACAGGTAGACAGGTGTAATTTGAAAAGGATGAGTTAAAACAGGACCTCGCTCGACTTGGTCAATAAGTTTTTTGTTATGATATTGTGAACAGATCTATTTTTTTTGTAATTTGGTATTTTACTGACGGGTCTATAAGTTTTAAATTAATTTTCAGGACAGTTGGAGTATATGTCAAGCAATGTAAAGCCAAGCGGACAAGTGTTGCTGGAAGTTGATCACCCTTTCATGTTCGTCATCAGAGATGATACCGGCACCGTCATCTTCATAGGACGTTACACCGGTCCTGACTAGTTGAATCTGGTTCATACCGACCTCTATAAGTATTCCACGGCGCTCAGGGGGAACCAGAATGTTTTATGAGGGAGGAGGGAGGGGACAAAATGACGTTACGTACGTGCTAAGTTAGGCCGAATAAAGAAAACAAGTATGCGAACCTTACTTAGTACGACTATCACTGAGCCACTCTTTGATAGGTTATGTATGCACGGTATATGTGATGTACATAAAAAATATATAAAATCATGTATGTATACAAGAAAGTTGAGTCAAAGTGTGATTTTTTTTTAACTTTAGAAAATTTCGTTTTTTTGAAATCTCAGTGAATTTTTTTTAAATATAAAAATATGTGATGCTGTATATCAAATGAAAGCCCTATACATAAGCTATGAAACGATACCGGTCTCAGGTTTGTATTTATAGTAAATGGCATTTAAGTTCATGGCGACTAGGAAATTTGGGGGGTTTTAGGCAATTTAAAAAAATTAATAACTTAAAAACGGGTCAAAGAAAAACTATGAAAAAAAAATTAAGCATTTTATGGTAAAGTACAAATACACCAAAAGTCAACCAAATCCATGACGTAAAGGTTTTATACATCGGGGGATTTGGCATGAAATGAGCTGAAGGAAAGTAAAGATAAAGTAAAGAAAGTTTTAAAAAAGGGTGAATGAATGTAAAAACACAGTAAAGGAAATATAATAATAATAATAATAATAATAATAATAATAATAATAATAACTGTACATTCATCATTATTTCACTATGATCTTTATTTCTCTTTTTAATTGATTGTTTATATATATATATATATATATAATTTGTTTGAAAAAACATCGGAACTTGTTTGAATTAAAGGTTTTCTTATACATATCCTACACTTACTTTCCTTTCTCCTGCATAGCTACGAGACAATAGGGTATATTATGGAATCGTTGGACTTTTGTGTATATTAAGAAATATTAAGCCATGCAAATAAAGACAGAGTCTAATCAATCTTTTTTAATGATACCGGTCGTGAGAATCATGATTAAATCATTGCACAATTTTTCCTAAAACCCGTCCCCCCCTCATCAAGAAATCAGAAGAGGGGGATGTAACCATGGCTCCCATCCCCCAGTTCCGACGCCTGTGACCGACCTTGTTTAACTATCCTGTATAACTATTCCACAACCTGTGTACAGTGGCGCGCACAGGGTGGGGAGGGGGGGTTCAAACAACTGTGCCCAGAGTTAAGTTTCGGAGGGGGGGGGGGTGTTTAGGAGCACAGCTTCATAACCCACTGGAGGCGAAGACAATATATTACATTTAAATACTTCTAGATGCTATTTAATTTCTTTTTATAGTAACTAAAGGCAGCGATTTCAATAATATAAGTTGCCTTATTTTAGATACAAAGAATCAAAGATTTTGTTCAGGTACTTTTTTCAAGTTGTAGCTTTCGGGACACTTTTAACGTGAGTAATGGTAGGCTTACCTTAATATTTTTCCCTACAAGCCGGGACTCTTAGTGTTTTTCTCGAAGAGAAGAATCAAGTGACGGAACCCTATTTGTGTAGGGGGAAGGGGCAATTAGAAAAATAAAGAGTTTTCCCCTCCAACTCAAAGGAGAGTCCAAGGATCCTTTCCAGGAAAATCTTGCAAAAAAAAGTGATCCAGCTAGAAGCTATTCAGAGGGGTCTTCCCTTAGAAATTTTAAAAAATTTTGAGACTTTTTGGAATAGGCCTTGTCCGGAATTAATTTATAAATTAGCTTCCTCGAAAAGATATTTAAAGTCTCCGCCCTCCCTCACACGGATTTTTTTTTAAATGGATGCTATAGAAGCTATTTGTAATTTTGTTTGCCTAAGGATTTTTTTTTAAATTAAACGCCCCAAGCCTATTTGGTATGGTCCTAATCTGGCAAAATTTTGGGTATCTTTAGACTCTATTTGGAGTGGTCATTTTCTGGCAAATTTTTGAAAATTAATTTGAGGTCTAAAGGGTGGAAGGGGTGGCAGCCGCCCTATTCCTTCTTTCCCCTCCCCCGGGTGCGTCACTGCCTGTGTAACAAGTATCTTGTGTTAATGTAATTAATATCACACGTCACCACGAACTGTTAACGTCAACAATAACGTCTTATATTACTGGAGCTAAAAACTAGCTCACATAATACGTACCTATAATGATTTATTTAATTAAGTGTAATGAATTGTAATAGATTAAAATAATAATAAAAAATACCTTTAGTTCAACTATCTCTGATAGTGGCACGATGACTCTCAACACTCGAGACCTCCAGGTGTGGTCGGGAACGTTTTCTGGATGATGCAATGTTACTGATAATGACACTACCTTACCTACAACAAGGGTATGCTGTAAATCTCTACTATAGTTGAAGGAATACTTAAAATAAAACATGAACAATTGAAATAAAATGGATCAATGGATCAATGAATGAAATGTACTAATTTAAACTACAATAAAAAAGATTATTGAAACTTTTGTGGGTTATTATTATTATTATTGTTGATTGATACCACATCCCAATCTTACCTATGGCATTCCGAGTAAATATAATTTCTAATCTTACAGATAAAATATAATTTACTACATCTAATTTTGAACCAAAAAATATCAGTTGAAAACAATATTATTGTTGGGAAAAAAAAATCAATTATCAAAAGCTGTATTAATAATTTTGTAGAAATAAAATATTGAGTTTCTAGAAGAAGTAAAGTGTCTGAATGTTTTAAATTTATACTGGAAGACTAATGTGTGTGTGTTTGTGTGTGTGTGTGTTTGTGTGTGTGTTTGTGTGTGTGTTTGTGTGTGTGTGTGTGTGAGAGAGAGAGAGAGGGAGAGAGAGAAAGAGAAAACATATTCATTAAAACCAAAAATAAAATATTTGCTATGGACTTGGGATAAAACAAATTTTAATGCTCTTTAATATAAAGATTAAAATATATGTCAATGAATATGAACAATGTTTCTTAAAAGAATTAAAATGTTTATTTCCATCTATCAGAATTGAAATGCGTGCTAGTTTGGAAGTATTTACATTAATTTTTTCTATTCTTTCATAATTACGAGACACGCCACTCACTTGTTTAACAGTCCTGCGCATGCGTTAGAGTAATATCATGGCCGACATTGAAAATAAATAAAGAAGAGTCAACAAACTTCTTAGAAGGATAAATATGCTTAATAAAGAGGTAATTGTTCTTCCTTAGTTCAAAATTCATTATTTTAATTATTTTAAACAGTGCTAGACGTTCTTCTTTCCATTTTATTGTGAGTGGATATAAATAGTATTATTTTGTCACGCCGGCAATACAGCGCGTTAAGTTGCGGACGAACTTTAAAACACATCTTTTAATTAAAAAATAAATGGTAAAATACTGACAAATTAGAAAAATATAAAGAAATACACGTGTGGTAGCAAATAACGTTACAAACATTAGATTGTAAAATTAATAAACCTATTTTAAACTGTATAAATAATAGATATGATCATACTTTCGAGGCTCTCCGTGTGAAATGCACTGACCACAAGTTTTGCTGGTTGTAATGCCAGCAGAAATGTTGTAGAGGTGTGTGTGTGTGTGTGTGTGTGTGTGTGTGTGTGTGTGTGTGTGTGTGTGTGTGT
>CABFWO010000474.1:231644-276595 GCA_902155825.1 Timema genevievae
TGTGTGTGTGTGTGTGTGTGTGTGTGTGTGTGTGATGTGTGTGACATGAAAAGGCGGTACCGGGGAAAGTGATTCCAAATATGCTTGCCGACTATTGTTGGAACCGTAAGGGTGGTGTTCCCGAGTCAAAATACAGAAGAAAATCATACAGTACTACCTTTAGGTTGGATAGTTATTTACTATGAATGTGCTGTAAATGAACGTAATACTATAAACTTTGAATGTTACTCCAAAATCCTTACGTGATCAAATAAATTCTAAAAACATTTTTGAACTAAGCACAAAAAATACTAACAAATTAATTTCATCCAACAATGTTATGAAATGCCAAGGATTATATTTGTTGTTTAGCATGACTTCTTGCCAGTTGGGGAAATATACAGGTCAAATTTTATTTTATTTTTTATTGGAATAATATATATATATATTTTAAATGTCATCTCATTTGTAAGTCATTATTCCCCATAGTATGTTTAAGTCAGCCCACTCATTGTTTGAATTGTTACCTGTGTATAACACCTGGTCGATCCTGGCTCACTGGGACAGCAGTGAGAAATATGGCAGTAGGCAGATCCGGGAGGCCGTGTTCGGCTCAGAGGTGAGTTCTCGGTTGTGTAACATATTTTGGTTCAGGAAAAGAGAAAAGCAAGGTCACTTATCAATACCATCCCCTCTACGATTGTGTGTATCAACGAAACACCCAGAAGATACCCAGAAATATTATTATTTATATTTCATATTTCCAAATTACTTTTACAACCTGTTTAAACACAATAATGCTTCGTAAGATTCTATTCGACGGTTCTAGTCATTTTGGATGTATAGAAAATATGTATATGAATAAATTGTAATTCGATGGTGACGCTTCCTATTTCAAAGAGTCAACTTCCGGAACTAATTGACTTGAATTTATTATAAAAATTTATTATTTTGAGGTAGCGCCACGAACGCTATCTAGTATCTAGTATATAAAGATTAACTTGAGAATTAGAATATTATTTTTTTGTTTTAGGATCTTTTTAAACTTTTTTTAATCGTATGGCACATTTGACCGGGAAGGACATGACAGCCAAGTTCAGTCGCTTGATGTATAGACTATTAGCCGCTCTGTTGGCACAGAACGTTGCCCAAAGTACACCACAGGAGGCTGTCTACACGTCGTACCCGAAATCAGATGATGTGATGATAGTTATTATCAAGTTGTGGATCCAGTGTGAGTCTTAGCCTAACTTAAGCTTAGTTAACCAAACCTGGTAACCGTTGGTATAATTCCCATTGAGGGAAAAGTAGCCAAGGTACCAGACGGGAATCGAACCCGGGACCCCTAGACTCGTAGCCAGGTGCACTGACGACTACACCACGGAACAGAATTTTTTGTATAAAAGATAGTATTCCTCGCGGTAATTTCAAATACAACATATTTGATTTTTTAATGTATTGTGGCATACATAAGCTATTGTGTTTGTTCTTGTGAATTTTTCTCTTCCATTGTTTTAATCCGTGGTTTATCCATTATTTCTATTATTGGTTTTTGCCCTGTTATTTACTGGGAGTTTTCAAAAGAGGTTTTTTTTAAAAAAAATGCCTAAATATAACAGCTTTAAATCACTATCAAATATATTTAGCTGGAACACTTTTTTGAATGAAATTTTATTGCTTTTTGTTATTATTGAAAGTGACTATGAAGCTATCCTAGCCAAGTTTTTAAAACCCATAAATATAGTATAATTTTCTCAGCTGAACTATATCCAGTTATTTCAAGAGAAGGTTAACTCCACATGTGACATTTTAAATATTATGATTTGTGGAAAGTTTTAGTAAATACAGGTCAGAATTTGTATTATACCTGATGCTTTTTTTTCTGTGTGCGCTGGAAGTTTTCAAAATTGGTGAGATCCAAACAGTTATTCATCCCCTAATATTTTTTGTCATCTATACATTTTTACATAAGTTTGGAAAGGATTGCATTCAAGGACATTTCCAGATTATATTAATAGAAGAATATTTGAACAATATTAATTCTGAAAGTTTTTCAATATTTCAACAATGCATGAGGAGTGTTTTTAAGCACACTTGAGAGAAATAATTTATGTTGTTTTTCCAATAGTACATTCAAACTTTAGATAAAACATTAATTCTTTATTCAGTAATATCTTACTTTTTGGTTGTATCAAATTTAAGATGTGTAATATTTAATGTTTAATATTCTTTAACTATTTTTTATTTATAAATACAATTTTAGATGATAAATTATGAAGGCATATCATAGGTAAGATTTGTGACTGATATTTTGATTGATATTGAAATTATATTAATTAAAATTGATTTTTGCTATTATTCTTCAAGTGTATTGTAACTTTTTTCCAATGTCGTTTGTGTGATGTGTGCTAGCCACTTTGTATAAGTATCTTTGAAGTAGTTATTATTTCCACCGCAAGAGAGAACAACAAGAGTATCTGGTAAGTGCCAAGGTAATGAGTGTGATTGGTGTATTCAATACGATCTGAATGTGACGTTCAAAGGTCTCGGGAAAGTTAGTTCTCGACAACCAGCCAAGAAGCAGGATGAACTAGATATACTTTTTTTATTATTCTGTCATTTATTTATGACAGTGGCTTCCACCCTTATAATATACATAATAATTAATTATGATGTTTATTTTAAATATTTTCTATTTCTTGACAGGTATATAATTACAGTGAACTCTCGATAACTTGTAATAAAGGAAGCGGGGGTCTGTCCGAGTTACGAAAATTCCGTCTTATCGAAGGGGAATAAAGTTGTGCCTAAGGAATAAAAACTGATAGATACTTTAACCAAAGTAATATTATACTTTAATGTGACGAGGTAAACAATATCAGATAAGACACATACACAAATAGCTACGTACTGGAATGGGAAAGGTTGAGATTACAATAGGCCTACAGTACTTGTAAGTTATCTATATACTGTACTGTATATGTGGGGGCGAGATGGGAGGGGTAGTAAGCGCTGCGTTGCAAGATCTCCGCCAGCCCCTTGCATTATACTGTTTCTATAAAAATTTTAGCCTGCCAGCATGCGGCTGGCGTGTCATCACATAATAATTTACTTTCGGAAAATTTTGTCCGAATTATCCGAAATCTGAGATAACGAGCGAGGTTCGAGTTATCGAGAGTTGACCGTGTATTTAAGTCCACCACTGGCTAACTTAGTTCTTTCTCTTATTTTCTCCACACCACAGACTTTACAATAACTTCCTTTGTACCATCTGTATTTGATAATAATCGTTAATAGAGTGGGGTAGTGAGGAGAAAGAAGTACAGGAGCAGCTGGAGGTTTGGGAAGAAGTGGTATAGCGGTATATAATGAGGTTCTATGCAAGGAAGAGTGAGATGCTGATCACCACAAGGAAGAAGGACACGTATACTACAGGTGTGACAGTGAGAGAGGAGCAATAGAAGATAGTACAAAGTTCCAAATAGCTGGGAAGTGTTGTAGAGGAGGTAGAAAGGAACAGAAGGGAAATAAGTGAGAGAGGAGCAATAGAAGATAGTACAAAGTTTCAAATAGCTGGGCAGTGTTGTAGAGGAGGGTGGAAGGAACAGAAGGGAAACAAGGGAGAGAGGAGCAATAGAAGATAGTACAAAGTTTCAAATAGTTGGGCAGTGTTGTAGAGGAGGGTGGAAGGAACAGAAGGGAAACAAGTGAGAGAGGAAGGCAAGCAGAGGCGTTCAGAAGGGTTTGTTGAAAGCCTGATTTGGAGCAGGGATATGCCAGACAAGTGCGAGGGAGTGATCTGCAATGTCTATTATCTACGAATATTGACGTACGCTGCATAAACGTGATAATGAACAGGATAGAAGCAGAATGCAGGCGAGTGAGATGAGATTTCTGAGAAGCAGGATCAATGTGACAAAATTTGACAGGATTATACATGTGAAAGTAATAGAAATAGTAAAGGAAGAGCAAGGACAGGCTAGAAGGCACGACTAAGGTGGTCATGTGAGTAGAGAAAGGGTGTCCACGAGGATGTTGGATATGGAGGTGCGGGCGGGCTGGGAGTCCAAGAGGAAGACCAAGGGACATATGGATGACGTGAGTAAGGAGGAGTGTGGAGGAGAGGTCTGGGCCAAAGTGGAGGGATAGAGGTGGTGGGAAGAAAGGAGGCGATGAAGAGTCTTAAGTATCAAACAGACCGAGCAAGTGGCTGGAAGCAGTTCATGATGATCATGATGATGATCATGATGATGATGATAATGGTGATGATGAATAATCATTGAAATAATGACAAAATCTAAACCAGTGATTACAAAATTAGCTAATTAACGAATTCAACTGCAAGATTCAAGATTAGAAATCAGTAGATATAGTAAGAGGAATATTTACTTTCTCGCTATCTTACAGGTAAAGAAAGTATTGTGATCGTCAAAAAAATCGTACTCGAGATTTTGATGAATATCGACGTTTCAGGACCCCCCCGAATCCGAAAAAGTTTTTTTTTAATTTCCGTCTGTTTGTCTCTACCTCCAACTAGAACCTAAACTATTTTACCGATCGGGCTAAAACTTGGTATCAATCGTTTTCGTAGGGCTGCCCCGAGGGGTTATTATAATTGGATATCTAACCCTAAAATTAAGGGTAGTTTACTGAAAGGCAAAAAGAGAAAAAGTCGATTCTCTCAAAATCGGCTATAGCGATTTTGATTAAATTTCATTTCTGAATATTTATAAATATTCCAAACTAAATGGCCACTATCAATATTTCGTGAAAATGACATTTAAGAGCTCCGGTATGATGCGTAAGTTCTTTTTTTTATCATATCTACGAAACTATTTGAGATACGAAATTACTTATCATTACAAATATGTAGATCTATTTATAATACAAATATTTTATTCTTAGCATATTTTTATAAAACCATAAATAACTTTAAATTACAAAATTGTAGTACTATTAAAATTAAAAACCTCTATATGAAATATATTTTTATAAAACCAACAGTTTCTGAGATATTGGCAAATATATTAATACAATTTTGTGAGCTTTAATTGTAAAGAGACACTAAAGATTTAATGCAATAATTCTCTAATGCCATAGAGTAATTAAATATAAGTCTTTCAAAAGGTTTGTGTTATTTTTCCTTAAACCACTTAGGAGAAATGTTTGTACAACAATGATCTACCTCCATTTTAGTCTAAATAGTCAATATTTACATTTTTTATTTGTCAAAATGTATAAATGAGGAATTTAATAACAATGCGATGACATGATGATATGCAACACCTAATAAAATGTCAAAAAATTTCACCGGAAGTCGAAATTTTAATACGAAGGGTTGACCCTTGTGGACCCAATATTGATCTTTTTTATCGGTCTAAACATACAAATGGGGACATTAATTCTTTAAAATAAAATAATAAAATTAAAAGAGGTCTCAAAAAAGTTTTACATAAATATAGTGCAATTATTTATGCTTGGGTTTAATAGTGTATATTATTTCGTTTCACATATATTACGAGTTTTGAGTAAATATATCCATTTTTAAACAATAGAGCAAGAAAGTCCGTGCGGAGTTCCGTACCATTTAATTTTCGTTATATTTGACTCTTTAATATGCGACATGGTGGGTCATCAATATTTTATTGAACAGAAACATTAAATTTTAGATAGCTTTAGCTTGTATGCCTATTCAACTTAATTTAAAGATATTAAAATAAATTAAAAGTTATTGCTAGTTGGCCGCGTAGTTAAGACTAAAAAATAATAAAATGTATTATAGTAAAAATAAGCCATTTACTTTTAGTCACCGTATGAATAATAAACATTAATAATTATAACTATCATTTTATTTTGCAATATAGATATACCACTAAGACAATGAAATTGAAGACGTTTCATTTTTAATCTAAAGTGTTTATCCACTAATGGTTTTTTTACGCCATCAACCATTCATTTTGATTAAACATAACGGGGCATCGTATTTTAACATGTTCCCTATATATGTGGGTATGCTAACAAGTATTCTTTCATTTGGGATACATTTTTTTCGTAAGTACTGAACTACCAACTATTTACTTTGCTATTAAAGGCGTATTTTGTAAAAAGGATATAGCTCTGTTTTCAACTCAAGGCTTGAAGTTTAATATCAAATAGGTTACAGAATACGCTGCCTAGTAATTATTATATCATTTGGACACTTTGATTTTATCTTCATCACAATTAAATTCACTAAACATAAACAAAACTTGTTCGTATATATTCACAAACATCAACATTTTCACTACACAATTTAAAAATATTAAATCAAAAAGTTTTTAGAAACAAAGACGAATGTAAAGAAACAAAAAATTTAATAGGGCAATTTTAAAAATTGAATAATGCATTTATTGAAATTCAAAGAAACAAACGCTTACGTCAATATTACATTGTATATAAATCATATTATATGTAGTTCATAGACAAATACAATACAGAAATGCCCTAATCATTAGCTATCTAATTTCCTATGTTTCTAATATAAGGTTTGTAGTAAAACTTAAAGTTTAAAATAAATTGTTATGGGATTTAATAATAATTTAAATCATCAGACATACTTACAGGATTTAAGAAGAGCTGGATTTAAATCATTTGCCTTTAATCCACATGTTGCACTTTTATCACAAACTATATCTGGGTGTGACTAACAGTGTGTCAATAAAATATATTTGAATTTCATTTCAAAAATATTTTTATAGACAAACGATGAGAAATATATGGATAATTCTAGCATACTTGTACAATAATGGAGAGCTTATTAAGTGGTAATTATGTTGGCATGATATGTTGCACAGTTTCTGAGAAAAGTATACATACAATTACCTGTAAAATAAAGGAAAACAATTCAGTCCACGTCACCTTAATTATACTGGTGTTGATTATTTTGTGTTTGAATAACGGTTAAATCATAATAATAAGCTAATAATGATAATAATATATTATTCGAACACATCACCTGAAAGAAGCCCAACTCAAAGCTTCACAATATCCCAGGAAATCGTAGAGTAGTTAAGTATATATTAGATTCTAGATTAAGGGTCGGCGATCAACCAGTTGATCTCGAGGATATTTTCATCTGATCACGTATGGAACTATCTTGTCATTGAAAGTCGATATTTGTGTATTCTAAACTCGCAAATATATCAATTATTTTCAAATAATATTAAAGAGTGACCAAAATAACCTGGGTGGGTCATAATCGGTAATGTTATAGGAACATTAGATTAATTCCAAATTTAAATTTTATTTATTAGATTTTCTTTCTAGAAAGGTACCTTAGGGTAGTAAATATTTGAGGAGATTAAATTTAATTAATAAATATAAGATTTATAGAAAAAATGGAGAAATAATGGGCGAACGTTGGACCTTTGATAAGTTTATAAATCAATCGGAGCCCAAAAAATTTCACCGAAACCCTGCTCTAGATAGTTTTGGTGTATTTACCTAATCTTTTCAAACCGTTGTATTTTTCTAGAACCTACTTAGTGCATAGGTTGCCACAATGAAGCCGACAACAAGGAATGTATCGTGTGTAGTTTGGATCGCTGTAGGTAAGTGTCCTGTTTGTCTATATATATTTATGTATTGCTTATGGATGTGATTACACACAATTTATGAATAGTTAAAATCCCCTTTAAATCGTCGTCTACACATGTATGCGTCTTTAAATTACAAAAAGGTAAAAAAAAAAAATCAAATAAATTTAAAATGATTTGTATGGAATTATTATGAACCAGTTTCATCCCAAAGATCATAACTGTGATAGGTACACCTTGATTTTGTTAAGAAGTCCTTTCTTAAAGGACTTATTTCGTGCTAGAATTCTACTGTATAGTAATATTTTGGTTGGATCGTTACCTTCAAGAAAGGCAGTAGGAAGTCAGTTATGTACTACCGAAATATTACTTTGCAGCAGTATTATGGTAGGAAATAAGGTCTACCAGAACGGCTCCGTGCCAAAACCAGGGTATAGTACAGCTCCAACTAGTTTCTGCGCCTTAGAGAGGTTTTATTCAGTCTTCCATAAAATAAAGTAATAATGTGATGATGAGTGAAATAATATTAGGAGTATATTTTAAGGTACATAAGTTTTAAAATGAACATTCTATTTTATTAATCACAATGCACCCCAATTGAGATCAAGACCCTTTAACTTGCTTTTATTATAATTTAATGAATGAAATAATAATAAAATATGTATTTAACATGTCAACGTTAGTAAAACCAAAAATACTTTTTAAACTGTGCCCATTTCAAACTCACTTGGCCATTTTTTTCCTAAAAGGTAGCGAGCTTAGCTTTGTTGGCTTCACTATAGTGTAGCTCATAGGTTTGGTCCATAGTTAAATCTGTTACTTAATGTAATATTGTTATCTAACTGGGTAAACTTAGTGAATATGTCTTTGTTACAGTTCTGATACAACTATGCCACAGTCATATTTTGATTGACCGACTGGCTTTGAACCTGTTTACTCAAGAGTTTTACGAGGTAGCTTTCCAGAATATTATGTACATGAACAGTTTTGTAAACTACATCATAAGCTAACATTTATACAATTTATAGACGTTATACATTAGCTGAACTAGTATAGTTATATTCTTATAAATTGAAAAATGACCCCTAGACAAGGGACTCGAACCCGGGACGTTTAGCAATGCTCTACCATTGAGCTATACAGATATAGTCCCGTGATTAGGGTTCTTCTCCACTCATATTTTAAGACAGAATCTGTGATGGACGTGTGAATATCATTGGCTATTAAGATATATCATCGGGTGACCTGGCGGTCTAGGGGTAAGGTGCCAGACTTCTGTGCTGGGGGTCCGGGGTTCAATCCTCGGTCCAGGCACATATATATAGGATTACCAAACCCTTCCTTCACCTCTGGCAAGACGTGTATTAATCACAACTTGTGAATGTGTGGAATGCCAGGCTTTCACCATGGTTCGGATCCCACGTTAAACTGTAAGTCCTCCATTTAATCTCACAATCACCCTAACATTATACATTAGCGTAAGTGCGTATAGCCCGAACGGGTAGTAAGACGCGGTGCTGATAATAATAAGAGCTATTATCGTTATCACAGCCATCAGCGACTCGGTTGTGGCTTTATGCTGCCAATAATACAAATATATTGTACGTTCCAGGCGAATCAAGATGGAGGATAGTAACGCTGTACAATTAAGTTTATACATATACGTCCATCACATACTCTGCCTTAAAGCATGATCGAAGACTGAACCTTAACATGAGAGTCCCTGGATAGTTTAGTGAAAAAACATTGGCGCGCTAAGCCAAAGGTGTCGGGTTCGATTCCTATGCCCAACTGTCATTTTTCAATTTATTCGATTATATTCTTGATAGGGCTCATCTACATAATTATATCCATTCATCCCCCAAAATCCACCTTTCATAAAAGTTGATTGCATAGCGTTGCTTTTTTCCATAATATATCTATTGTGAATCTCATTTTCAGTTTCTGTCTGGTAATTTTTAATTTTATATTTTTGTGAGTTTCGTTTAAATAACTTTATATTTAAAAAATATTAATACAATTTAGCTTTACATACTTTCTCATTATTCAATCCTATGTAACTAAGCTGGCCACCAATATATATATTTTTAACCCCTTCTAACGTGGGAGTGTAGGTAACTCGAGAAAAGGTAAGTATTTTTAGAGGCTTTTTTTATAAAAAAAAATTATCTAGTGTAATAATGGTTTTTTCTTCACATGTGGTGATATCAGCGGTTGTTGAATATATATCATGAGCATAGCAGCATTATATGACAAACTTTTATAAATGAAGAGAAAAAGTTGTCATTAAATTCCAGGACACCCTCGACAGATATTCAAGAAGTGTTGATATCACTATGTGAATAAAATGAAACTCTATGTTCCTACTGGAACAATATTTGATACATTTTGGCATCCCACAAAAACGTTTTGCTATAAAAAATAACTGCACTTTTATCGCGTTCTCTACACTCCCGCTATAAATTTACTTTATGGCAAACCAAGGAACGTTTCATTTATATAGATTATTTATTTCACTGTTTTAGTTCGGAGGAAAATAACAAAGATATTGTGTTTAAAACTAATGTCACATTATAGCTTTAAAAAACATAATTATTGTTTCTCTAGCAAAGTAACCTCTCAACGCTACTTCAAACCGCTAACAATAATATTATTGCAATAAGATATCCGTACCCTTAACTGTACTTTACTTGTTAACAGTGTTATGTACCATTCAGCTTACAAACTAAGACTTTATGCGTAGAAATGAATTAAAATCTGTTTATCTGCGTATGTGCAGAATGAATGAATGAATGAATGAATGAAGTGAGGTAAACTATTATTATCATTAGCACCCTGTCTTACTACCCGTTCGGGTTATACGCACTTACGCTAATGTGTGATTGTTGGGTGATTGTGAGATGAAATGAAGGACCTGCAGTTTAACGTGGGATCCGAACCACGGTGGAGGCCTGGCATTCCTCATCCTCACATTCACAAGTTGTGGTTAATACACGTCTTGTCAGAAGTGAAGGAAGGGTTTGGCAATCAGGAGGTAAACTAGCTATTAAATTTACACTTTTATTATAATTATTATTGTTTTTAAAGGGATTTCTTGGTTACTACATTACGTTTTATTAGGTGTAAGAAAAATCAAACTAACCTTAAATTCGGCAAATATAGTAAATAAAGTCAATAAATAAATACTAGGCTCGTTGTTTTGATAACGTAGGCGTACTATTGGTTTTTCACGACAAGTAACTGATCATTCTATAATTATCTTGGGGTTCGACATACTCTTGTAAGTACAAAATCAAAAAAGGACACAAAACTCGGAAATTCTTAAAAAGTGTGAATTTTAATGTTGTGTACACATAAAAATTAACCAAAATATGTGAAAAATACGTTTAATATCCTGATTTATGCGGATGGATAGCGGGATTCTTCATAAATGTGAATTTTTGCTAGGATTTGTTGTCTTTCAATTCAAGTATTTGAAAACAAAATTACTCCAAGGCGCGATGTAGGAATCAATTTAATCAAAGACAACATGAAAATGAATATCTAATTTTTGTCACAACGATCCAAATCTATTATTCAAACTCTAAGGATATTTAATCAGTGCTCTATGAGAAACTAGTATGATGTTACTTACAATATACTAGAATAATCCAGCTGGAATTTGAATATTTCTGACTTATTACTTGTAAAATCGGTACGATGGTTAAGAGTCTTGGTATAACCTCTTTAGAGATTCCATACTATGGTAAAGATAAGGAAGTTGGTCTTTTAGAAGGAGCGTATTCTATTATTTGTGAGGGGGAAAAGAACCCACCACATCCAGCCACTGTTCACATAACTACTAGTTTAGACTGTAGTAATGATAAGAACATGGAGGGAGTGAGGTCTACTGCACACACAACTACTAGTAAGACTGTAGTAACGATAAGAACATGGAAGAAGTGAGGTCTACTGTTCACAGAACTACTAGTGAGACTGTAGTAACGATAAGAACATGGAGGAAACGAGGTCCACTGTTCACATAACTACTAGTAAGACTGTAGTAATGATAAGAACATGGAGGGCGTGAGGTCTATTGCTCACAGAACTACTAGTAAAACTGTAGTAACGATAAAAACATGGAGGGAGCGAGGTCTACTGTTCACAGAACTACTAGTAAGACTGTAGTAATGATAAGAACATGGAGGGCGTGAGGTCTACTGTTCACAGAACTACTAGTAAGACTGCAGTAAGGACAATAACATAGAGAGAGCGAGGTCTACTGTTCACAGAACTACTAGTAAGACTGCAGTAAGGACAATAACATAGGGGGAGCTAGGTCTGCTGTTAATTGAACTTCTAATTTACAAAGTTAGCACTATAAAACCAAAAGGTACAATATCACCAATGAGCCTAAAGGATTGAACTTGTTTTTCCAGGTGCTACGTAAGACTGTACCCGACAGTTTCGTGGTGAGCCCACTGAGCGCCAGGCTAGGTGCAGCGCTGATTGCTGTGGGAGCCAGAGGAAACACGGCGGAAGAACTGACTAGCGCTCTGCATCTGCCCAACGACCCGGGCGTCATCAAGAAGACCGTGATACGCTTTCTTGCAGCTCCCAAGGTACGAACTGCATATTTAATAATGCATTTATTTTTATGCCACCGCGTCTAAATATCTATTCGAGCTACATGTTTTTATACTAATTACGCAAAAGTGGTAGGGATGAGAAAGTTTGAATTTATAGGAAATGTACTTACATTGGCGTGGAAGGGGTGTGAAAGACCATTAAGAGTAAGTATATATTCATATGAATATATACATATACACACATGTTAAAATATATATACAGGTAGATAAAAAAAAGTAATGTTCTATTATTATATATAATTGTTATACATAGCGGTATGTAAATATAATGGTTACTTGTTAAACATAATTTTGTAAGTTGTTATATTTACATACATAATACATAGATAGGCTAAGTATAGCCAATTACAAATTATATATATATATATATATATAAAAGTACAATACACTACGGATATAAGATTAAAATATTTTTGATATACATATACGAGTATTTGAACTAATGGACAATAAATATCAAATATATATTTATATATGGACAATAAATATCAAATATATATTTATATATCAGTTAAAATCCTATAGTATATAGACGAACTGGCCTCATCTCTAATATTTATTAAAGCTTATGATGGCCTATACGTGTACATGGAACAAAATTGTTTCCTGGAATTGATGGTAAAATATACATAAAAATAATTAATAGTATGTGGTAATTTGAAATAATTAAACTGAACATACAGAAGAAACTATGGGCTCAATAGTCTACTCTAAGGCGCCACTCTCGCAATATACTAGATTGCTGATACCAAGGAGATTGAGTTCGAGTCCTGATCGTGTGTATTGAGGGTTGTCTTTCTCTATCTACACAAGTGCGCGCACATTTAATTTAAATTCAACCTAATTCAACCCAATTCAACCTCAATCCTAGACACATTTTACGCGGACCCTGTGCGTTTAAGAATATATTGAATAGTTTATTTAAACAAACTAACAAATATGACCTACCAAAAATCCAATGTTTCATCCATGAGGTTCCACCCTGTATTTTTCAGACCAATAACGAGAGTGAAGTATTGTTCGCGAACGCCCTCTTCCCAAGCGACGAGTACCCACTGAAACAGAGGTACGTGGCTGACGCCCATACATACTTCCGGGCCCACGTGCAGACCGTGGACTATCAACAATCGGAAGAAGTGATGGAGACAATCAACAGATGGGCGGCCGAGAAAACTCACAACTTGATCAGGAATATGGTGGAACCCCGTAAGCAGTCGAACGAAAACATGGCTACGTATTTCCAACCAAACGGCATAGCCACAACCTAAATTGTTCAGGGATACACCGAGGGAGGGTGTTGCTACTTGCCAATACTGCCAGAAAATGAGGGAGGGGGGATTACAAAGATTGTTCTTTAATTGGAATGGCCCTAGTTGCGTAGCCGAATAGTGTGTGGTCTGTTGAATTATCAGAGTTTAATTATTTTGTGATTTAGCAGAGGTGGTCTTGGAGTAAAATAGAGCTTCAGGACCCAATGTTGTGAGGTCAAACCCAGCCGAGGTCGACGGATTTTTCCTGAGCGATAAAAATCCGTAGCACAACTTCCTTTAGAGGAGAAGTAAAGCCGTCGGTCCCAAGTAGATTGTGGCATGTAAAAGAACCCTGGAAGGTATGTGAAAATACCTTTCCCAGCAAAATTGGTAGGCCCTCACGTTCTCTCTCATAGAAATTTTCGTGTGCTGATATAATCAATCAGTTCAGAACGTGCACGTTAAATACCTCAAACGAATGAATAATAATCTGTGATGAAGTCAGTTTGATATGTTGCCTACCATACCACGTTCACCCAATTAATGTTTGTACCACTATCACTAAAAACTTGTAATTACTTCAAAATTGATTTAGTGTCAAAAAAACCTTTGACATTATATGCTAAGGGACTTACCTATGATCCAACACAGGTAATTATCCCCTTCCTGACCCCCAACGCCCCAAAAATAAACAATAATAGAAAAATATATAAGTCCTTGAAATAATATGCTGGAATAATATTTTTAGTTGTTGCCAATATTGATTACTATAAGTCTCATTATTTATATATTTCCCTTCTAGATTTGTTTTTCAATATTTTCAAACCAAAATAAATATTCAGAAATTTTAATTTATGTCGTCCTGTCTAGAAGCATGTGCAACCCTTAGAGCCCATTCACTCGGGGCCACCATGGCCGCGCCACCACGGTGGTGCAACCATGACTTTGCATTGAGTCAAGTGTAAATTTTCGTAAGTGGTGGTGGCCGCATCGCTGGTGGCGCGGCCAGAATTACTGGTGGCGGACAAGGCGATTTTTCGAGCAACCAAGCTGGCAGCGCCACCACGTGTTTACATTCATTCAGACAGAGCTCTTCACACGAGGCGCTACTTTCTGTGCGTCCAGAAGGCTATTGTTACTTTAAAGTATTTGTGTGTGCTTATTTTCTGTTTTAAAAAATTAATATCGAAGCTGAAAAATCTGATTTTGTCACCGATAAATACTGTATTTCATGTTTGTGTCTACACCAGTAAGATGATTTCTTAAACACTCCAGTAACTCATCAAAAGATGTAATGCTCTTACGTGGGATAAAAAAAATTGTCGGGATTCTGTCGAAGATCATTTTACAAGGTATAAAATAAACCTTTCGTAGATCGGTCCAGCAAAAATGGATGAACCCAAAACTTTATATTCCGCTACTTTAGGCAATTACGCAACCGCGTGTATAGAAAAATACTTAGTGCTGCTTCTTCTAGGTCCTTTTCAAACCGCGCGCAATTAGTGGCACGATTAGGTGGCAAGAGGAAAATAGTCACGCCACCAATAGAAGCGCCAATCTTGGGTGGCGCTTCCATGGTGGCCCCGTGTGTGAGGGCTCTGCTAAAATTATAAATTTTTGATTATACTTTTTTTACATTTATTAAAAACTGGGTAGGAATAAATAAAGTGAAGAGATTTTGGTCTGTCTGTTTAAAACTACTAAAAGCGTTGCCCGGGGTAGACAGGCAATACATTGCATACAGGTACTTCTGTTAGTTGTATATATAACTACCCAGATGTTATGCATTTGGTTAATAATTCTAAATCTTCCTTGCATTCAACTTTAGACGAGCTACGTGGTGTGATGGACATGATCATTATCAACGTGGCTTACTTCAAGGGAGAGTTTACCAAAGTATTCAGACCTGCCAAGCTGAAACCATTTTTTGTCAGCGACAATGTTGTGAAGAAGGTGCCCATCATGAAAGGAAGGTTTAATACCTTCTATGAAGATTTAGTGGACTTGGAAGCAAGAGCCATAGAGATACCTTACAAGGTATTTGGTATAAGGTATATCAGATAAGATAAGCAAAACCAAACCTACTTATCCTACATTTCTGTGTAAAGGTTTTACAAGTACTGCACATAATAAGAAACACTCAATAGGGATTGATTGAGGGACAAAAAGGTTTAGTATATATTTAAAAAATATATATATAATGGTCTGAAATATCCACTTTTGGTTTAGCGCAACCATAATCTCTACTGATTTGTTAAATAAATCAGTGTCATCCAAATTTCAGCCCATGGGCCAAATTCGGCCCACGTTCACTGAAAATGGGGCCCTCACAGTATCTTGGGGGGATCCTTATAGGGAAGCCCTCAGTAGATGTGAAATAGCTAAAGATTCAAATATATATGTATTTAAAAAGTTCATGATTGCATTTTAATATGCATTTGTTTGATTAATTTAATGCTTTTTCATTCGAAAAATTCTACCAACCAAAAATACAATTTATATAAAAGTGTTGAAAATAATTGTTTATTAAGTTTTGTTTGTAGGCCTCTATTAAGTTGACGGGCTTACTAAATATATCTTCAGCCCACGGTGCAAAGGGATGATCAGATTTGGTCCTTGAGATGAAAAACAATGGACCATCCTGATCTAAATCAAATTATTTTTTTTATACTGTCAATTGCACAGTTGTATTTGAAGATTGTTATAAAACTAGATGATATTCTCACACGTCCTCCTTAAACGGTGAGGTACGAATAATTTTTATGATAGCAAGAATAAAACAAAGTAGCTTAGTGATAAGGCGGCATGAAGTTAAGGAAAAAATTATGTTGCAGACACCTTTTAAGAACTATAATAATTAATTAATTCAGCTCATATGATTTTTTAAGTTCACTATTTCATTAATAATTAATAATAAATTTTGATTTTAAAATAAAATTTATCAACAATAAGTTGTAGGATATCCGTTATCATCAGTCTATCTGAATTAAAAACGAACAACTATCAAGAAATTCCTGTCAAACTAGTCATATATTTATGGTCTCCAATGTTTGGTGTTTTTACAGGGAAGGACACACAACCTATTAATACTCCTGCCTTACGACATTGAAGGGTTGTCTAACCTTGAAGACAAGATGGTAGGTATCGACCTAAGTGAGATCCATCTCCAAAACCACTTAGAAGTCAAGGTTTGGCTACCCAAGATCGAACTCTTCACAAAGACCAGAGTACTCGATATTTTAGGAAAGGTATAACATATTGTGATAGATTTTAAGGATGCCTATAGCTTATGAATTAATTTTCAACGTTGATATTTTATTTTGTTAGAATATCGGTTCGCTTTCTGACATCTAGAATTTACAAATTCAAAATTCTAGAACAGATTTTGTTGGGAATCTTTCAAAATATGTTAATGGCTATGCCAACCATTTCATCGTATTTATTGAAATTTTTATCATAAAAGTCCCAACGTCAGTAAACGTGTGAAGCATTTTTTATGCAACAGTACAAATAGTATGGAGGATCCATAACAATTTTTTTAAATAATAGTTATGAAATGCTAATATCAGAAAGCATATTTTTACTACAAAAAATAAATGTTCGAACTAATTAAAACGTGTCCCGTGCAGACTTAAGAAACAAAATGTATTTTCAGTGAAAATTTTGTGCATACTTTCAATTTTATTTTATTTTGCACCACGTCTAACTTTAATTTGTGTTACAACTTATTTGCATGTGCATTAATTACGCCAGTGTGTTAGGAATGGGAAAGATCGTATTTAAAGGAATTCTACCTAGTGTGAAAGGAGAATGGAAACCATTTAGGAGAAATCTACCTTTAGTACATCCGATCGGGATTCAAACCTCAACCTCCGCATCATCGGCAATCCCGTCTATTTCAAGAATGACGTCTCACATCATTCGATCACCGAGGCGGGTGTTAAATAGAACTGGAAGGTGTCATTTCCCCTCTAATAAAATTAATTTTACAAATATATCAGATTATTTATTAATAATATCAACTCATTTACCTTTAATGTTTTTCTATTTAAATGACGACAAATAGGTGTTAAGGTACTTACTACACAAAAGATTTAAGAAACACTCGAACAAAATTATTCTTATTCTTATCTATAAAATCTACAAAAAACTTTTTCTAAAATCAACAATGTTGCGGGGCTTTCCTTAACATTTTTATTGATATATAAATAACTGCCACGTATTCATTGACATTTTACTAATAATCCATTTCAACTTCAATAACTTTTCTAATATGTTTTATATAAAAATCAATACAAATACTAAACAAGTTCTTCAAAAATCTTTGTTTGAGAAAAAATTTTTGCAAACCAAGAGCGTGCATGAAATTTCACCCACAAAATAATAAAATGTTACGAATAGTTCATAGCTAGCTTGAACAACTTGATTAAAATATCTGCCAATGAGTCCCAACTTCTAATTTAGTTTAGCTATAACTTACCATAAGAATTTACTATTAATTATATTGAGAACATTATACAATTATCTTCTAGATATGTCATTACAATATTCAAAGCTTTCTCAATGCATAGTCTTATAAATAAATAATATAATATTTTGTTTCTGTTAATGAAATGAGCAAGTAATTTTGTCATTGATTCACATTTAGATTAAATTTTCTTATGAATGTACATATCTGACAGCTAGAAAAATTTACTAGATCTACTTTCACATATTCATACGTCAAGCTATTTGATCTGAATCTTACTTTTGATAAATATTATCAATACCTATAAAATTACACTAATAATATAGTGAAATGACCGCCTCTCTAATCTAGTGGTCAGAGTTTCTTGCTAAATATCCAGAGGTCCCGGTTTCAATCCCTGGCACTTCCAGATTTTTCCGTGAAACATAGGGTCTGGAACGATGTCAGACTCAGCCTCGTGAGGACAAAAGAGGAGATACTCGAATGAGTAGCTAACGGTTTGTTGTGCTTACCACGACACCATGTATCCGCAGAGCTTCGCCAACAGACGGCGACCACTAGGTCGGTATGGCTCGATTGCAAGATAACATAATAAAATGCTACCAATACTGACAGCAAAAAGAAATATATTAGTATTTTCTCAAATGAGCGATATATATGTCCATTCATAAGGACATCAAGGTGTATACCATGATTTTAATATAAGGCCAGTTCTGAAAGGCCTTATTTTGTAACAGAATACTATTGAATAGTAGTATTTTGGTAGGATAAAACGGTAACGGTAACGGTTCCATAACGGTAGTAGGAAGCCCACTCTGCAATGCCTATCATCATACCAAAATACTACTATACAGTAGAATTTGGGTAAAAAATAAGGCCTTCCAGAAAGAGCTTTCTACCTAAATCAGTTATTCTCCTGATATGTCAAACTAATCACGTGCTCCACGTTGGCCATGCTGTTTCAGATGGGAGTCTCGGAACTGTTCAGCAACGGAGACCTGTCAGGAATATCTGGAAAGAACATTTCTGTGGACGAGTTCTGGCAGCACTCAGGGATACAAATCTCCGAGAGTTCCACCGAGGCGATTTCCGCCAACGCGCGTGAGTTAACCTTCTCTCCTGGCGCAATGACTAACCTTCTCCCTTAAAGCAATGACTAACCTTCTCCCTTATAGCAATGAATACCGTCTTCCTTGGAGCAATAACTACCGTCTTCCTTGGAGTAAGGACTACCTTCTCCTCTAGATCAATGACCACCTAGTCCCTTAGAGTAAGGACTACCTTCTCCTCTAGAGCAATGACCACCTAGTCCCTTAGAGTAAGGACTACCTTCTCCTCTAGAGCAATGACCACCTAGTCCCTTAGAGTATTGACTACCTTCTCCCTTAGAGTAATGAATACTTTCTCCCTTAGAGTAATGGCTATCTTCTCTCTTTGAACTATGAATACCTTCTCTCCTAGAACTATGACTACCTTCTCTACTAGAGCAATGATGACTTTTTATTAAAATAGTGTTGGTTCAACAGGGTTGCCACGATTTTCTTAATACAAAATTCCCTAAATTTACCGGATGGGCCCCCATTTTTCCAGACAGTTTATTTAGAGAATACCTTGACACGGTGGGGTTTTTTTAGCATCGCGTCTTACTACACGTTTGGTTTATACGCTTAAGTACTAATTACGCTAATAGTTTTAAGAATTATAAAGGCTAAATTTAGATGAAGTGTACATGCAGTTGAGTGGAGGGAGAGTGAAAAACCATTTTGGAAAAACCACACTCAATACACCCGACCGATATTCGAACCTCTCTCTCTCTCTCTCTCCCCATCATCGGTAATCTAGTCTAATTCTAGAGTAGCGCCTTAGACTATGCAGCCACCGAAAGGGGTCGCTAATAATTACATAAACATGAAGTTTGTTAGTTGTTGTTGTTGTTGTTTGTAAATGTATATGCTTATAAATCTGTTTTATTCCCTAGTGAGTTACCACGCAGGGTTTGGCTACTCGCACGCGAAACCCGAGGCAGTTGTGGAGTTTAGGGCCGACCACCCATTCATGTTCATCATAAGAGAGAATTCGGGCCCTGTCCTGTTCATTGGACGGTACTTAGGACCTAATGATGATTCTCCATCTTCATCAGAATCCATCGAACATGAGAAAGTCAATAAGAAGGAATCCATGGCTTTGGTAGGGGATCTCCCCATTATAAATGTGCAAAACTAACGCTTGTAAAAGTAAACATAAGAAAATATAAAACACCGGGTACTTAAATATATATATTGCTATATCAAAATCTAGTAAATATATTTTAAGTGTAAAGATGTGTCGACTCCTATATCTTTCGAATCCGTATCTCGAATCTTTAATTTTCTTTCGAATCTAGAATCCAAATTTAAATCTTCAAATCTTCGAAACTCCACAATTAATCTAAAGTGTTAATATATTTAATATTGAATTTAAAATAAGTCGTTTGGTGGCACTGGAAAATGCTATTTTGTTTGTCATGTATATTACTCCATAAAAAAATAAAACATTTTTAGTAAATTAATTGTATATTAATAAAAAATATTGTAGGTGATTTTGTTAATCTCCCAATTACATAAGTCTATATAATCCCCTTTTTATTGTATTCAAGATAAAAAAAATTGAGATTTTAGGAATCTTGAAACTTTGAATACCCTAGGATTCGAGGGACTTGATAAATCGAGGATTTTAGCGAATAATTTCTAATTTTAAATTTGTTTTATTTACAATTACGTGAAATCAACAAATAATGATCAATAGAAAAATAGATATATATATATTTAAAAAAAAATTTGTTTGATACACTTGAGTGTATGACGATTTTCAGTTACAAACATTAAATTAATATAATCACTTAATTTATCAAATACGCAAACATTGGTCCAAATAATCTCGAGTGTAAAATTGTATACCTATGCTTTTTTAGTCAAATTTTATATACATATATATCAAACTTTTTATTTTATGAGCTTAGGAGTGATTCTTAACAGTAGGTCTACCTAGGCCGGAATTTCGCAAGACATGTTTTGACAAACAGAACATTAAAACGACTATCAAAACATTATTAACGGCATGCTAAAAAAATACATTAGCGTTTATAATTCTTTAACACGCTTGCATTTTAACCAGTGAACCAAAACTATTGTGCATTTATAAAAGTTATTGTATTGAAATTGTAAAACAGCAAACCCAGAAAAAAATTAATAAAATTAGAAATTATTAACATTCAAAACATTTCTCCAATCTTAATCTAAGGAGGTGTATGGGGAAAACAACCCCAACCGGTCGTCAAACCTGGATTTATCAGAAATGATGTGCTTATACCCATGACTGCGCCATCAGCTACCAAAGTTGCGGATATCTTCCTTTTTGTTTAAAGAATAAAACGTTATGCATTAATCCATTGTTAACTACTAACTTGTTAGTCTCCACCTCACAGTCGCTAACAACACTTCGTGTTACGTCTCAACGACTTTGTAGCCATGACTATGGTACTTAGCTTACCGAAACATGTCGGCAACATCTAAAACAGCTTTCGTCTAACCGCTGTTTTTTGCTAAAAGGAGTAACGGGAAATAACCAAGACTGGACTTAGATTTGTTACCCAACCTTCACTTTGATTTTTGATTTTTGTTTCATTCGTGATAACATGAACTTTAACTACCGTTGTTAAAACTTTGGATGTTGACTTAACTTGTGTTTTTAAATTATTTTAAATATTTATTCACGGGGCTGTATTGTAAACTTAGGCATTGTTTTTAATTTTTAGTTGTTAATAGTGTATATCTTAAATTGTTTGTTTATGGACCTTTTAGACTTGTCGTCAAATGATGTTTTTATTCACTAACTGTGTTGACGATATTATTTTAATGTATGTTATTATATGACACTTTGTTATGAATTATAAGCACAATCTAACCAGATATTTGAATCTAAAGTCATTTAATTTCATTCTTAATATTTCTTTAATTTTATCTTTTTAACTTATTTATAATATTACTTGGTGCTTATCTTAGGTTCTTATCTAAGTCCTAGCTACATTACGGATAATGTTCATACTGAATTAAGGAAATGAATCAAAGAAAAAGATAACAATATTTATTTAAAATATTCCATTCTGAAATTTCGAGGGACAGCTGTTTTAGGCCGAGTGAGAGTTCAACTAACAAGTATTGCAAGTAATAGTTATATAAGATTTGGAATGATAATCATGAAAACGACGCCTCATATTAATTATATCATTCGAGATATAAAACATGAGAACTGCTGGTTGTCAAGAAACAAAGCTCTTAGAATGTATTAACACGGGTCCAATGTAGTGGCACACGTAACGTAGTCATTGGCCACTGCAGTCGTTCATGACACTTTAGTGGGTTAGGTCAGCCACAGAAAGATTTTCAGGCCAACCGAAGCGAGGTTGGCGACGTGCGAGGATAATGAACTGTTGTTGCTTCTTCTGTTGGGAAAGAAAAGGGCGAGTAAAACCGAGCAATGCGTGTTCATTCTTTGTTTATTGAAAGATCATCAAAAGGACCATAGGCTATACGAAGATTTGACATAAGATGTTGAAATGTTTTTTCGATACTTTAGAATGTCCAAAAACTCGTTTGATGAATTCTTCGAAGATGTAAAGTGCAGATTTACACAACTAAATTAATGGTTCTCAGCATGTTGATCACAACTTTAAAATTCTCGACAGACTGATTTACAATGAAAATGGCTGGCGTCAGTGGCCGGTGGCTGTGGATTCGTTTAAACGCACCATTGCAAAAGAATGGTAGGTTATACTGCTTTTTAAACTCCTTTAGGATTGAGCTCAGTGCAGCTGAAGTGGGGAGTGAAGGCTCGTCACATGCTCGACCAATCCGTGAGGAATAGTTGTCGTAGCAACCGATGTACGTAGCCATATTTCTTGAGTGACTGATTATGCTTGCATAGTAGTAACGCGCAAAGTGGCAACTATGTTCCCCAGTCTACCCACCACGCGTATCCTAAAGCAGTTTAAATCGCAGTGTAGTAGTGACTCGATCGCTTTATGGAATCTCCGGTAGTATGGGCTAACTTCTGTCCAGCTATTGTCGCCTACCCTCTCTACTGGAGTGGCCCCATTTGATTGCACCAACTATGTGTAAGTAAAAGTGGACAGCGGCTGTGGCGTGTCAGCTACTAAAAGTGGCCCCGTGTAAATACGCTCTAGTGAAGCCATTTCATCAGGAGCACATCTTTTTAAGTGGTAAATATTTCCGGTGTATTTTCATATTTTTACGATAAATAATTTTATGTTATGAATCAAACACTACAGCTTGCTTTCAGTCCGATATAAAGGTTTGATTAGTTTTTTTAAATAAAAAATATAACATTTTTTAAATTAGCATAAAATAATAAAGTACTAACACAATTTCTATGTATAAATACAATTTTTTAACTTATATAAACTATTTTTTCCCCTATTTTAGAATTAAAATTAACAATTAATATGGTAACCTGGCGGTCTAGGGGTAAGGTTTCGGACTTTTGTGCTGGGGATCCGGGTTTCAATCCTTGGTCCCGGCACACATTTATCTGATTGCCAAACCCTTCTTTCACCTCTGACAAGACGTGTATTAATCACAACTTGTGAATGTGTGGAATGCCAGGTCTCCACCAGTAGTTCGGATCCCACGTTAAACTGTAGGTCCTCCATTTCATCTCACAATCACCCTACCATTACACATTAGCTCAAGTGCGTATAACCCGAACGGGTAGTAAGACGCGGTGCTAATAATAATAACAATTAATATGTGAATATTACCAAAAATGTATAATGCAATAGATTTTAATGTTCATTGTTCTCAAACACAAAACGATTATATGCAAAAGAGGTAAGAACCCGGTCATAATATTTCGGGATCTATTCACTGAAGTTGTTGAACCTCTCGGAGACTTTGTTGGATAATATTGCTGAAAATAGGAAAAGGATTGAAAGAAACTTTAATGTTCTGAATCATGGCGATTGTTGGTTAAATAACATGATGTCCATATACTGGTCAAGTTGATTGGTTTTTTGTTGTTTTTTAGCACCGCGTCTTACTACCCGTTCGGGTTATACGCTTAAGTACTAATTACACTAATGGATTAGGAATTGGGAAGTTTGAATTGAGAGGAAGTGAACCCGCATTTGCGTGGAGGGAGAGTGGAAAACCATTCAGGAAAAACCACCCCCAGTTCACCCGACCGAAATTCGAACCTCAATCTCCCCGTCCTCGGTGGTCTGGCTCAACACGACTGGCGCGTTAGCCAACTACGCCACCGAGGCGTGTGATTGGTTGTTGATTATCAGTTTTCATATTAAGGATCACCGACTATCGCTATTCGTAGTATAGTATATTATCAACAAGTCTTAGGGTGGTATGTAAGAACGTTAGTGAATACTTAGTGGACTGATAGTGTGGTTCCGAGCACACTCTCGCTCCACCTTTTAACCTATGATGACGCAAGCAAACCCACGCTAGTGTCCAATAAGCATCCATTCAGTCAAGTTCTTGCACATGACATAGCCCCTAATCCATTTGTCAAAATAAATACTATAAGGATTTAATTTTGGAATATTATATGCTCCTTTGTGACATGATGACAGTTCTATTTGAAACTTAAACAAGTTGTTGATCGAACAGAACTATTTTGCGTTTTAGCAACATTTGTTGTGCTTCCAATCATTTTGTCTAATCCTGCTAATACGCCTAATATTGACAAAATTCTTGAGGAATAAAATTCTAAAGGGAACTTCAAAACATTGGTTTTTCTTATATATTTATTTAATAGAGAAACGAAAAAAGTTTTACCTAATATTATTTTTTTTAAATCTGCTTGTTTAGATAAGCCATTTCTTCATGCAAAATAAATGTCATTCATATCATAAAGGTATTTTATTTGTAAAGATTTATCTTTTCATGTTATTTTAAAATAAGTTTTGATCGCAGGCCAACTTTAAATATTATACAACCCTCCTAGATATTTTCAAACCTGTGTCATTCAAGTACCTATTGTAAACGCACCAATAAAAGGACTATATTGAACTTGCAAGAAAATATAATTTTAAAAAGGTGTTGGCTTTTAAAAAAATGAATCTTTGTCAAATAAGCTTATAGCTAGCTAACCTACATATTTGATGAGAACTAAAATGTATAGACCTTCAGTCGGTTATTAATGTATATATATTATTCAATAATTAAATACAGATAAGTTAAATATGCAGAAAGTTAAATTATTGCTTTTGAAGAAGAGTTAACAGGATGGTGATTAGTAAAGACTAGGACATGCATCAATTTAACGTGAAAGCTAAATGAGAATTTTGTGAATAGTTATTAAACACGAAAAAATAGTTTCATAATTTCGATGTTCAAGCTTTTGGTGACATCCCGTTCGTCAAATGGCCACTTAAGCTCTTTTTACGAACTTAGAACTTAAGAGCCAGTTTCATAGTCATACTTAGCACGCCTCAATTGCGGCGCTATACTAAATATAGGACTAGATCAGAATGTACCTATCCTTATCTTGAGCTAGTTCTATCCAATCCACCTCATTATATCCTATCCCTATCTTGAGATAGTTCTATCCAGTCCACCTAATTACACCCTATAAATTTCAGGTCCATTCTAATGATATCCTCACATCTACATCTAGTTCTTTCCAATGGGTTTACCAGTCAATGGGTCAAATCAACATGCTTTTTTACAAAATTTTACCTGACCATTTCAGATTTTGATAAAATTTGGTATATAGATAGTGTGTATGGAGACTAAGAAAAGTACCAATTTTTATTTAAATATCTCAAACTGTTTTCAAAATATGGTTATGTAAAATTTTCAAAAAATTGCCAAAAACGCACAGCTGGTTTATTTTCTAATTGTCATAGCAGCTCTTCGAATTATGCTAGAGATGTGGAAGTGGTGTCGTTTTATTCAGTTTTTACACCCTTTCCAATAACATGCATTGTTATAACAAAAAAAATTCAAAATTCAAAATCAAAATTTCTATTTTGATTTCCTGAAAAAGGGTATACGAAGTTTACAGTGAGTGAAGAATGACCCTAAGCATGGGACGAATCCTGGATGGCTCAGTGATAGAGAATTTGCACGCAAAGCTAAATGTACTGGGCTCGATTCCCGTCTACTGGTGTCATTTTTAAACTAATTTAAATTAATTAAGTGTGTCCACTTTCTTATGGACAGATTTCCACCCAGTGTATGTAGTAAATCATTTAATTAAATTAGTTTGATTAGTTGTATGTTGTTATTTTTTCAAATTTAAAAACTGTATTAAAATATTTAAATACATATTTTCAATATAAAACTTTTGTTTCTCTTGAGTGTTTTTAAATTAGGTGTAGATAAACATCGATAGTTACTTTTTGATCACTTATTATCGGTTAAAATCTCATTTGGTAGCCACGATTTTAATTTAAGGCATTTTATTTTTGTTTAGAACATTGCAGAAGAGTGTAAATGGTTTGTTTCATCGTATTGTGGGTGTTCATAAATTTTCTGAAACCAACAACAATTTCACAAGAATTTTAGTTATAAAAGCTAACATATAATAAAACGCTAACGCCATAAAACTCACGTCGCTGTTTCTTGTGACATTTGGCGTGATAAGAATCCTTATCCTAAATTGACTCTAATCTAAACAACAGTTTGAAGAAATCAAATTGATTTAATATCCTTATCACAAAAATTACATGTTGCTATAGAATTCAATTTCCAAATATATTAGGTGACACAAACAAGTGTATACATTTTAAAGTTTACGTACTCAAAGAATTTATATCTTTAATCAGTATAGTGTATATTCTTATAACAGTATTTATAATCTATAAATAAAAATATATATAAAAATGTAAAGGCCTAGTGTCAGTCAAAATACATTTTTAGCAGCCCGTATTACTACCTGTTCAAGATATACGCATATGTACTAATTACGCTAACACGTTGGGGATGATTAAAATTGAATTAAGAGTAAATGTACCCGTATTTACGTAGGAGAGTGGAGAACTATTTTGGAAAAAACACCCTAAGCACACCCAGCCGGTATTCGAACCACAATCTCCCATCATCGGCAGTCTAGTCTAACATGAGAGTGACGCCTTAGACCAAGCGGCCACCGAAGCATGTCATCAAAATAATTCAAATCTATGTATACACTTTACAAACGACATTATTTCATTTTAAATTTTAAATCAAATAAATGAGTACCAATCTCCAAATATCTTACTTTGAGCTTAGTTCACAAATCAGCAAATAAAAATTAAATAAAACCATCAAAACTAATCTCGTTCAGTGGGAATGTAAAAGACTACCACCTGTAAAATAATAAAATCAATTTCGATGCTATTTGGATGGTGATTCTGTTCATTCAAATACGATGAGAACTCTTATTTTTAAGAGAAAGATTATTTTTCTTGAATTATGATCTTATCCCATTTTGGGATTTAGTATATGTTACTAAAATGATTGACTCGAAATCACTTGTGTACTATTAGTCAAACCCTTAAAGGTCACCAAGTAGATGATATCTTAGTGATCTTCGCGGACATCTAGTCAACGTCTCAGGAAAGTATTTCAACTTTTTCGGAAATTGGTTACTATCTATCTACCTTAAATTAAATTTAGAGCACAGGACCATTGGGCATACAAACTATTAAATGTCACGCCTTAGCTTCATCAGTATAACGTTTGCCTACCGATTTAAGGATACTGGCTCAATTTTATTAAATGTTTGAAAATGTATCACTGTGAAATGGTAAATTAAAAGAGTCTGGTTTCTGGTAGTCGTGTTAAAATTACATTAATAAGCCACTGGAACTGAGTGTACGACTCAAGACCATTGCTATTGATCTCATCTGTGGTCTAGAACATCAAGGAGTTGAGATTAAGATGCTGGTAAACTCCATTGGAAGGACTATTTAGAATCCAAATCGGGTAAAAACAGGATAAAAGGCAGAGTGAAAGCCTAGGTTTATGTTCCAAGTACAGATATCATACATAATCTTGTTTATTTTAAAAATTGTTTTAGTGTTTGCTATCAGGATTTGTGGGCTAGATATTCCAAGTCTTCTACTGGCAGTGGTGAATATTGCAACCGTCTTCTGAGGTTCCTGTAGGTGCGGTTACTTCTCCCCGATGATATGTGATGATGATTATGATGATGTGGTGCCAGTGGAAGTATTATACATAACTTAAGCCTGATAAACCAGACTATGACATTCGGTAAAGATACCTACGGTGGAATCGAACACGGGACCTCTAGATTATTAACCAGGAATACTGATCACTAAAGTAAAAAGAGGCCAGCGCTCCATCATAAATATTGACTTAGGACTGCTTCTGCTTCGAGGAACCATTCGAATACATGTTAATTTGGGATGGGTGGCCCGCGCTGTCCTCTATCACCGTTTGAGACGTATGGGAAGTCGACTGCACCTGCACGTGTGGGCATGCAGACAAAGGTAGCAGTTTCACCTTATCTGATTTCCCGTCTACGGGGAAATAAGGGTTATAGTCTCTGCCGGGTGTACTGAGATGGCTTTTCCTAAATTAAAAAAAATCACTATCCCATCCTCCTTCCAGGCAAATTTTACTTTTTCGAGTAGTCTAAACTAATGAATATGAGCCGTGGAGTTTAAAATACGCATCAAATAAACAACCCGTTTAAAATATTTACCGTCTATCAAAGCATTTGTCGAGAATAAAACTGGGTTTCTAACTATTTAATTCCCTTAAGGTGGGCTGGAAAGGAACATGAGTCAAGGGCAGTGCTTTTTCCGTGTTTATAACAAAATATTTTTGGCCAAAATAAATAAAATATGTTTCCAGTAGAATCCTTTAGGTTAATTTTCTTCACATGGTGATATTATCTATTATTATTACCACCGCGTCTTACTACCCGTTCGGGTTATACACACACACTAATGTGTAATGGTAGGATGATTGTGAGATGAAATGGAGGACCTACAGTTTAACGTGGGATCCGGACCACAGTGGAGGCCTGGAATTCCACACATTCACAAGTTGTGATTAATATATGTCTTGTCAGAGGTGAAGGAAGGGTTTGGCAATCAGATAAATGTGTGCCGGGACCAAGGATTGAAACCCGGATCCCCAGCACAAAAGTCCGAAACCTTACCCGTAGACCGCCAGGTCACCCTATCAACAGTTATTAAATATCTGTTACGAGCAGCATTAGAAGATAAATTTTTTAAATGAAGAGAATGAATTAAATTTTGGGACATCCTTGGTAGATATTCAAGAACTGAGTTTATATATATATGATAAGAAAATTAAACCATTTGTTTCTACTGTAAGGTTATTAGATTTATTTTAACAAAAAAAAAGTCTACGGATAAAGTGTTCAATTCAGAACACGAAGTTCGTGGGTTCAAACATAGTCAGGTCGACGGATTTTTCTTAGGTGATAAAAAATCCGTGGCACAACTTCCTTTGAAGAGGATGTAAAACCACCGGTTCCAAGTTTATTGTGATATGTAAAGGAACCCTGGAAGTTATTTGACTTTCCCGGCAAAGTTGGTTGATCCTTTTTCTCTCGCTCAAAGAAATTCTCGTGCACTGATATAATCAGTCTGTTCAGAAAATGCAGGTTAAATACCTCAAATTAAAAATTAAATTTAAATAAAAATGTTTTTAGATAATAATTTAAAAATCATGCCCTTATCTCTCTTTTCCTACAATACCACCTTATTGACCTTAATGACCTTATTTAGTATCGATAGGAACAGTCGTGGAGTCAGGTCTTGAATCAATTAAGGAAATAGGGCTCTCAGAGGAAAAGTTGTGTCCTGGTTAAAACCACAATTATGGTTCCGGACGAGTATTATATTTTACGTATTGAGATCACACTGCTCGTTTCATGTTGTATATTATCTCAATCTCTTTCTCATGACTCAACGTAAAACCAACGTGATCATTTCATTACCCTGTCCGCTGATGATGCTTAATATTTTTACCTATATCAAAATTAAGAACATATTGTCTGTTAAAATATATATACAATCATGAAACGACAAATAAAATACTCGAGACTTTCAAAGATTGTTTTATAATTATTATTATTAATGGCGTGATATGAATGGTATCTTAATTAAACTGAAAAGGTTGTTCGTGTATATTTTAAATATTGAAAATAAGAGTGTATATTAAGGGGGCCACTTACTGTAGTGCTGAGATGTAATACAGCCGCATTATTTTAATAAGAGGTTAAGTATTTAAAAATAGGTATTGTGCCCAAATGAGGTGGGAAGATATCGCCATGTCCCTATGCGACATCCTATCTCTTTCAGGTATATCCTAATGTTATCCTCCCGTCTAGGTCTTCCCAATGGTCTCTTCGCATAGGGTATGCCAGTCAAAGCCCTGAACACGGTTCTAGATTCACGCAACATGTCCTGCCAACCGTAATCTGAAAGGTTTTACTATTCTAACAATGGTACTGGTAAAATAGACAAAAAATGGGCAAATGAAAAAAAAATTGTCAATTCACGAATATGCGGTTATAGCTTCTTTTTGGCAGTAGAACTCAAGATCTGAAGAGTCCCCAAAATTTAAAGGGGTGAAACACAGTTTTTGAGGTGGTAAGGGTGAGAAATTCCAAAAAAACTCTAATTTTACGAAAAGTTGAGTGAGGGCTTTTTTTTTTNCTAATAGAACAACTTTCAGAAAGATTGGAAGACCCATTTCTAAGATATAATGGGTTTTGTGGGTGAAAAAACTCAACTCGCTTTTCACTAATTCGGGGATGAAGAAAAACATAAAATCCAATCTGTATGAGGAAATCACCCATGTTGATGAAGATGTATTGAAGAAAACAGATTACTTCATCATCGATGGTGGTTATTTATTGCACGCAGTTAAATGGAATAAAAACAAAAGTCGTATTTAAGCTGACGTGTGCAATTCATATGTACAGTATTTTATGGATCAATATAAATACCGGAAAATAGTAGTGGTGTTTGATGGATACGATGTTCCAAACAACATCAAAACAAGTGAACACCAACGCAGATACAAACAATTCGCCCCACAGTTTCGTATAGATGAAACTACTCTAATTTATGGCAACCAAGAGCGGTTCCTATCCAATTCACAGGACAAAAAACAGTTGATAAAGATGCTAAACACTTGTTCTTCAAAGTAACGATATCGAGGTGAAACAGATTGTTGGTAATGCAGATGCTTTCATTGTTCGAACAGTCGTAGAGAAATCTGCCCATTTCCTGCCTACAATCGTCACCCAAGACGTTGATGTCTTGATCATTATGATTGAACTTGCCTCACAAAAAAGACCTATATTGTTATTGAAGCCAAAAATAGGACGCCTCAAAAGAAAAATATTTCATTCGAAAAACCTATAGCAGAAAAACCTCAATGTGAAAGACTATATTCTTCTTGCCCATTCAT
This sequence comes from Timema genevievae, assembly GCA_902155825.1. Taxonomy (NCBI): domain Eukaryota; kingdom Metazoa; phylum Arthropoda; class Insecta; order Phasmatodea; family Timematidae; genus Timema; species Timema genevievae. The sequence continues at coordinate 263,016 of CABFWO010000474.1, forward strand.
TCAGTGGATGCGATACTACCAGCGCAATCGATGGGAAAGGGAAAAAAACAGCTATTTAAGTTGATAGAAGCTGATAGTGCATTAATTGACTGCATTTTATCACTCTCCAAATCGAATACCACCCGGGATGAAGTTATAAGTGCAGGAGAGTGTTTGTTTTTCTTCTTGTATGAAGCAAAGGATGGTAACCTCGACCTTGACCATCTTCGCTACAGTTTTTTCCAGAAGTCACTGCAGAAGAAGATAGCCAGACTGGAATCCTTACCTCCCACTTCAGTAAGTGCAGCTCAGCACTCATACAGAGTGTACTTACCAAATACAACAATGACTCAGCAACAACCTACGTCCAGAAAATTGGGGTTAGCTTTGTCGAGACGGTGAACTGCATCCTGTAAAAACAACTTTGGAACCTGCCACTGATGCAATCCTCAAGCTTATTTCCTGCACATGCAAAGGAAACTGCTCAACCTAACAGTGCGGTTGCGTCAAAAGTGCTGTGTGGTCTTTTGCTCTCTGCAAAAACTGCGAAGGAGGGAGCTGCATCAACACTGAAATTGATGACCCGGACAGTGATGATCTTGGACAGTTTCGCATCCAAGACGAAATGAATCCAGAAAATGACTCTGATCTTGATAGTATATGTGAACAAGATGAAGATGAAACTTGATAATTAATATGTAAATATATCATTTTTGTGTAGTAGAAAAATTCTTTTTCATTAAAATGTCTGATTGAGTTTTTTCACCCACAAAACCCATTGTATCTTAGAAATGAGTGTTTCAATCTATCTGAAAATTGTTCTATTCAATTCAGCACAAAAGAATACATAAAAAACGACCCTTCACTCAACTTTTTTTTTCGTAAAATTACCATTTTTATATTTCCCCCCTACCCCGTCAAAAACTGCGTTCCACCACTTTAAATTTTGGGGACTCTTCAGATCTTTAATTCTACTGCCAAAAAGAAGTTATAGCCACAGTTTCATGAATAAACGAATTTTGTTTCCTATTTTTTCTATTTTACCTGTACTACAATGTCTTGTGATGAGTTCAGGGTATGTATATAGTAATTATATAAACTCTTTCACTCCTGAGTATCTGCATGCCTTTTTGGGCCTAATATCGTTCTAAGCAGCTTGTTTTAGAGCACCCTAAATTTGTTTTCTTCATATAAGGCAAGAGACCATGCTTTACAACCAAAGAGAACAACCAACAAAACTATCTTTTTTGTATTTTCTTAGTTTTACATTTAACAAAAATTTAAATATAAAAATTAGCTTATTTTCAACGAAGTTTTGTACCAAATTCAGAAGTACTAAGATTAAGATAATAGATTACAAACATAACATATACCGACCCTTTTCTTTAAGTAATTAAATTAATTTTCGAAAATTAACTCATAGGATATTAAAATAACTAATAATTGTTTTAGTGGTTTTGTTTTGAAGCTTAAGAACTGCAAAAGAAACATCACAATGTGAGGATAGGGTTTTTCAGTTAGGCGGAACCTTTAAGTGCATGACTGTATCATTAATTCTCCATTAAATGTGGGTATTCACGAAAAGAACAAGCACAAGCAAACATTAGATCGCTCATGTCCGAAAAAGATCGGGGGGTTGGTGGTACATCAAATAAAATACTTGTTCTTGCAAGTTTAGTGTGGACGGTGATAATTTTATGGTTGAAATGCTTGTGGTGTAGTGTAGTTCAGATTTTTATTTTTAAATAATGAATTATTAATTTAATTGTAGGTAGCTACTTATAGTTACATAGTTAATGATGTATTAACTTAAATTACTTAAGTTATTTATTTACAGTTGTACTGACTTATTTTCATAATGAAATGGTCAAATGAAAATGTTTTAAAACTGACAGATGCTTATAGAGACCGGCCTGTTTTATGGAGCTCTGATGTTCCATACTATAAAAAATAAGAACAAGAAAGAGGATGGGATGCTTGGACAGATTGACCCATTATGTTGGAGACTGAAAGCTAAAAAATTAAGCCGATAAGTCATTTACTGCTTGCTTCAGTTTTAAGAGAATGACATAAGCTCAAAATTACTTCAGGAATGGTCACAGAAGACGTTTATAACACAAAATGGTTTGCATTTGAAGGTCTGCTTTTCTTAAGAGATACATATAAGCCGCTGCAAACACGGGATACAGAAGGTTGGGTAAGTACCTGCACAGAGTAGCGTATTATTTAGATTAGCTATTTTCAATTCACAATCAGCTAGACTGGAGTGCTCACTGTAAAACGATGGATCAGTTGCGAACAATAACATGTTCGCTCAGGTATAATGGACGCAAGGTGAACATTTTAAGGTAGCACGAGCAAACATCGGCCAGCACGAGTACGAGCTTTAGGTGAAAACCCACCTTAAGCATTAAAACTTCTTGGTTGTACGAACATTTCACTCTATTGTATCACTGATTATTCTATTGTGTTCTCATTTTATGGCTTCATTAAAAATCAGGAAATGTACATCAGACACTAACATTTATTTTAGGCCTAGGTATTATTTAATGATTTATATTTTGCAAACAAGTATCGGTAAGATTTCTGCCTAAGTGATACAATAACTTGGAGTTATTACCCCTTGAAAATGACAATGTTTGATTAGTTAAGTTGTGTTTAACAAGTTTATGGCATGCCTTGATTGATTTTGTTCTATTGTTTTCCAGGTTTATGGCGCAATAAAACGTTGATACATCATGGTTGGATAAAAGCTAAGAAAGGGGAAGTACGTGAGAAATGGAGATTCTGTGTTTTATCCTTGGTTTCACACGTGAGTATGAGATTTGGCAAAACACGTGTTTGTCGATCCGTATTCTCAGTGAATACTGCACATAGCGGGTGATTACTTAATTGATTATATTTTCCATCAATAAATATTAGTTCAAAGAACTTGTTAAACTAGATTCATGTATTCTTGTTTGGTTTTGTTTAGCGTCATAAAGTATATTCGCTCAAAAAACATGAACCAATACAAATATTTGATAATGTGAGCCCCTCAATTTGTAACATTTTATTCCTGTTGTTGTTTAACCGTATCTCATATAACGCAAGCATATTTAGAGTTGGCACTATTTTATTAATACGAATTTCCCTGTGTTTTCCAGGTCATCCAGAAGGACTTAATATTTTTCAGACAATTTATTTAGTAGTATAAAGGAATTAAAATTTCAATTGTAATAATATTTACTCGTGTGAAGTCATGCCATTGGTGTTTAGAACCGGATGAACTCAACCTAATGTTCTATTTTTAGGGGTAGAAAACAAGAATGTAAAAGTTCCTTGATTTCAGTGGTGATTTATTGAAAATGTATTATTATTTATGGCGTATAGCCCGAACGGATAGAAAGACAAGGTGCTGAAAATAAAAATAAAATATTATTTATAATAATTAAATTATGAAACAAAAACAAATTATTTTTTAATAAATACCACTGTAGGATCGTATTAGAAGATGATTTTTCAAACTGCCATATTAATTAAGTTTAATAGTGGAAACACCAACGTAGTATGGCGTTTTGTGCTCGGCACAACAAAATACCAAAACTCCAATTAAATGTATAAAGATATTATTTGGGGGTTGGCAATCAAAAATAACTATTTTAACTTCATTAAATAAATTGAAAATATTTTACTTTTTTTTTCAGGATACAGTAATTATTTCGGGGATTAGACATTATATTGAACCATTTGTTTTTAAAGCTTTAGCGACCTGTGTTTCGTATTTGATTCCAAACGGTGACTGTTGTAACTATAGCCAGAACACCGGAAGTTATTTCCTCAGCGCGGTTTAAATCCAAAAACATTAATTTTAATATAGTTATATTTAAACAATTCAATTAATATAATTAAATCCTAACTGCCTATTCGTGTTAACTACATGGCGTTATCCCGCAGTCGAGATATATCGACCGATTATTTTTGGTACCACTTTTTAATTATGAACTTTTGTGAACGCCATTGTTTTAGTAAAGATTTGTGCCATTTTGAACTATAAAGAAAAAAGTTTTGTACTTTAATTTATTTTAAGTAATTAGCATATTAAAGTGATAATTCCAAGCTTGTACCACTTTTGTGAATGCCGTAGTTTTGTACCGTTTTGAATCCCATGGAAAATGTTGTGTAAACCTTCCCGCTCCTCCACCAACACCACCAACCTATTCCCAATAAAAGTAAATTGATACTAACATTAATCACGTGTTCCAGTGGCTACGCAGACAGTTTCCGTTGACACTACGAATGACAATACATCTAAAACATCCTTTGCTGTTGACCTTTATCAGGTGAAGTTTTGTGTTGAATATTTCTATAGCTATCATGTTGAATAAACACTCATTATAACATACTATCAGATAGAAAACATAAAGCTACATTTATAATCTTCGAAGTGGTTAATATTACACAATGGAAATAGTTATTTTAGATTAATAATATCACTAACTACTTAATCGTCACTCTAATGAAGTGATCAAGAAAAAAAATTTAAATGGTTGCCTCATGCTTGATTATTTTTTAAAAATCAGATTTATTTTTTATGCCCAACCACTCAACATACTGATAGTTTAAGATTACTATTATTTTATTTATAATGTGTCTGGTGTTTGCATGGCAGTCATCTTTATTTTACAGGCTACCACTTTTTTTCCTTCCAATTTTAAGGGTTTGATGAAATGTAAGTGTCTTAGACTCTATTTGGTCTATCAACAAGCAAGGGCTGCAAGATTGACTATATGGCATTTTCATTTAAACTCGATCCTAAAGGATGGAATTTCAACTTTAATTATTAGCTTTCTTTCATAAATATTTCCGTTTACAGGTGAAATGATTTCAGGAAAGGAAAAGAATCAACAAGTTATAATTTAGAATCAAATAGCCGAAGCTGTTATTAATTTTAGAAAGAAATTCACCGTCTAGATATCATATCCTGAAAATTGAAAAATGACACCCGTGTCCAGGTGTCATTTTTCAATTTTCAAAGGTTATCATTTGTTTTACAAACAGGTAGGAGCTAATTGTCCTCACGCACCAAATTTCAATCCTTAAGAATCTTTTCTACTAAAACCTCTCAAATATTTGGACACTTGAAAGAAAATTTGCACCTTTCAAAGATTATTTATCTCAGGTCGGAGGACGAGATAAAAATCTGAACTTTTGATCCATAATAGTAATTAGAATATGAACCCTCCCTCAATGAACCTCCAGGGATGATGATTCGGTTTATTGTCACTTTAGACCACGGCAAAATATATGACGAGCCTTTACGCTATCAGAATTGATTGGATAAAAATTAAAATCAACAGATATGCTGATGTGGCTAGAACTACATTCATGCATGCATTCAAAAGAGCTGTTTAAATCTTAATGACAAATGACAGCTTGGAAACTATTTCATTAGGTACTTAAACATCAGGAAAAAGGCAGCTTCGCACTCTCGCCTATGAGTATCCGCGCCTCAGCTGCCATTCTGACAGTTGGGACTGAAGGGCGCGCGGTGGACGATATCAGGCATGTACTGCGCATACCAGCCGATACCATGAGGGTCAAGATGAAAACACTCTACTTCCTAGACAACCAGACGGTGAGTGACAAACAAAACACAGTCCGATTTTCATGGGAAGGGCCTTCTTACTAACCATCCGGGTTGTACGCTTGAGGAGAGAGGGTGAGAAACCATTTAGGAAAAAACACTCTAATACACCAGGCCAGGATCGAACCACGATCTCCCGGTCATCGACAGCCTAATCGAGTGAAAGAGTAACGCCTTAATCCATGCGGCCACCGAGGCGGGTGGCCTTATATGACAGCTAGAAATGCTACTAGATCTACTTTCACGTATTCATTCGCGAAGACATGTTATTTTAATCTGTACTGTTTTATAGATATTATCAATGTTGACAGAAAAAAGTTTATAGTTCCTAAAATTCCCTTCTAATTGAAATTAGATTGTACCTCAAAAAGCTGCAAAAATTGTAGAACAATATAAAGTGGGTTTTTTTTCAGTGGATTAAAACTCATGATCTACAAACGTCTGATAACTGATTAAAAGTAATTTTAAACCACCCATAGCACTCCGCACGTGGACAAAGTGGTGAGCATCGTCTTGTATGGGTTTATTTTAATGTGACAGAGAGGTCGGGCTCTCGGCCAGGCTTAGTGGGGTGTAATTTTTTCCTACATAGTTTCCACCTTCAACCCATGTAAATACAGGCACAATTTATTTTAAATGTTACCTTTCTTATCCCTAACCTATTTATTTTGAATGTGAGTATTGCCCGCATCGCTAATTATGGTGGGAGTGTGAAGTACGCGAGCTATATACAGTGTTTTTGCAGTTTTTATATAAAAACCTTTTTGATCTGAATAAGTCAAATATTTTTCTATTAGAAATAGTGTTTAATTCTATTCACACGGTGATATTAACAGTTGTTGAATATCTGTCATGAGCATAGTGGCATTAGATGAAAAACTTTCTAAATTATGAGAAAAAATTGTCATTAAATTCCAGGACACCCTTGAAAGATAATCAAGTACTGTTAATATTACCATAGGAAGAAAATTAAACTCTATGTTTTATTGGATAAAAATTTGATTATTTCAGATCAAAATATGTTTTTATATGAAAATTGCAAATATAATGCCCTTAACTCACGTTGCCTGCACCCGCCTTAAACGCAAAGTAAACGAGATGAAAATATTCCTGTGAATTTTCAATCGTAACATTTCATATAACAATTGAACTTCGGGGTAATTTGACGTAATCGTAAAGGATTTTATTATCATATTGAGTTTGTAGCATATCTGATCTACAGCAGACAGGGGAAATCACTGACACTTTTGCATCCAACCGCCAAGCGCTGTAGTCGAAATGTAAGTGTGAAAAGAGAACTTGAATCGCTATTGAAACTTTACTGTAGCTTAACTGATCATGTTTCTGGTGTTAACGTTATTAGAATGAATAAAAAGTAATGTGGAAACTTTAAAACTTGTGATATCTTGATTGCATTCGTTCCATTTTAAAGAGTTGAATTATTTTATACTTTTTTAATTTTTAATTTTATTTTACCTCTCCCGACTTAAAATATCCCACAGGGATTCAATGCAACAAATTTTAAAGTAACTTAAATTTCCTACAGTTTTGTCTGTATCGTTCTATAACACTTTTAAAATGATTTAAAAAATAGCTAAACATTTTATTACATTATTAAAAAAAATTACTTAATTAATACATTAAAGAACATTACCATCGGCCTTCAAGTTTACTGGTTCATAAAATTCTCGCTTTAATAAACCCAATTTTGTTTATATTATATTTTATTTATATATATAAAAACGTAGGACCTATTATTTTAACGAATTCTTTGGCTAGGTCGAAGAATGACATTAAGAGTTCATCTCGCAACCGATTAACCGAGAAATTTGTTGGAAGATTACGCTCGAGTTAAAAAAAACTTGATGGTCTAGTTTTCATAGTTTATAAAATAGAAGCATATATTTGATGATCAAAATTGAAAATATTGAATATTATTTTAAAGGTACTAAACATATCTATCAAAAGTGACAGTTTCACATCAAATTACTTGAGGTATTATTATATCAAAATTGTTTTAGTGATTTTTGTAACTGTTAAATACTGTTCTTCGTGCCATAGCAGTACAGTTTTCTGCATTCTTTATTTGACAACAGCGAAATTGGCAACAATTTAATAGGTCTTTTCGATGTAAAAAAAATTGCTACTGGTATATATTTTTAAATACGATATAATCGTTTCACTTTCTTAATCCCATTTTTTTTAAATAATAGACTACATGAAATCAATAGCACGATTTGACGTTTGTTTTGAGGTTGTATTACCTAAGTTAGCTTTTATCCATGGAGTGAAACCGACTCTTAAAATATATTTATGTTCCAAATTTATTATGTTTATAAAAAAATCCAGATTAAAATCTCGAGTTATTCTATGAAGAATACCTATATTTTCCTGACATCACTTCCAAATAAATTTATTTTCAAACGTAAAAGTAGTGAACAATATTATACGCTCCATTACCCCTGAATGTTACCACCATTTTAGCGCCGTGTCTTACAACCCGTTCGGTTTATACGCGTATATACTAGTAACTATAATGTGTTAGGAATGAGTAAGGTGGAATTTATAGAGCGTACCCACATTTGCGTGAAGGGAGAATGCAGAGCCATTCGGTAAAAACCACCCCCAGTACACCCGATCAGAGTCAAACCTCTATCTCAATCGTCAGCAATCTACCTTATTGAAAAAGTAGCATCTTAGAGCATGCAGTTACCGAAGTAGGTAGTACTATTCTTACCTTAGCAGATAAAACTATGGACCTATGTTATTAGCTGAGCCATAGTGGAACTATGTAATTTAAGCTCGCACCTTTCAGGTTAAATGGAGGGTACATTGCTAAATACAGGGTGGCCCAAGAAAAAGTAGCCCGCCTCCTATATCCAGCAGGCGCCTCACTCTGAATTGGAGGAGGTCAATCCCCTTCCATCCATATTGTGACATGAAGAATGAGCAAGTGAATGAACTGCTTGTCTAAAGCACAAGACGGGGTGGAAGGGGATTGACCTCCTCCAATTCAGAATGAGGCGCCTGCTGGATATAGGAGGCGGGTTACTTTTCCGTGGACTATCCTGTATAAGTATATGCTACTTTTATTGGCAGGTAGCAAAGGCGACAATCGCAAGAATTGGTACTGCCCTCTTTCCATCTGAGGGGTTACATATCAACAAACAGTTTCAAGACGTAGCGGAACAATATTTCAAAACAGAAATAATCAAGCTTGATTATGAAAACAAAACGGATGACGCAATAAGCATAATTAACGGATGGATTGGACATGATGTGGAACTGTACAAACGAGGTAGGATTACGCTTGTTAATAAAATGTCATGGATTAACATTATATTAATAAGAACTTAGAAAAAGAACCAAAAAAATAAAAATGGCTCTAACAATAAAATTGATAATAGAGTGTGTTTTACCTAAAAAATAACACTGTATACTTGAATTCAGGGGGAAATTAGTTTACTCATGAATTTTTTTTTTTTTTTTTCTAATTTGAGTATTTTAAGAAATGGCTCCAACGATTTGGTTCAAAATTGGTATTTAGAGACTACTTTACAATATAATAAATAATATTTTTTAGTAAATTAATTCAAGGTGGGAATGTAGGGGAAGCGAGAAAATGTCAGTGCTTTTGTAATGTTTTTTAGCAAAACTTTTTTGGACATAATAAAAAAAAATTCTCCTGTAGCAAAGTTTAGTCTAATTTTCTTCACGTGGTGATATTAACAGTTGTTGAATATCTGTCATTAGCATAGCGGCATTAGACGATACACTTTTTAAATGAAGAGAAAAAGTTGTAATTAAATTCAAGAACGTCGTTGACAGATATTCAACAGTAATTACTGTTGATATCACCAATGAAGGAAATTAAACTAAACGTTCCTACTGGAGCAATATTATTTATCTATTTTGGACAGAGAAATGTTTTGCTATAAAAACTCCAAAATCAATGGCCTTCACTAGCGTTTCCTTTCACCTCACCTTAAGGATAATTTAATTACATGACAAATTTTAAAACATTTGAAATATTTCTAAAATGGCCGATAGTATTGAGTTTAAAATGGGTACCTGTCTGGGTTTTAGTTTCTGTTTCTAGTTTGTAGTTTAGTATCTGGAGTTTAGTTTTTCATGACAAATAAGAATCTATTTTTATTATTACAACTATACATCATTTGAAGGTATTTTATAAATAATTTGTGTTTGATTTTTTTCAAAGCTTTAAAACATTATGATAAACTTTGTACTATTTTATCGTACCATTAATTAGAAAACAAACCTATCAATACTCATAGCGGTAGTAAGTCACACTTGGCGCCCTTGACCACGGCCAAACTTGACCTTTGGTACCAGGTGTCATATAGTGACATGCATGCTATGTGACCCAGACAGCCTGCCACCTTCTACCATGCTAGTCCTTGTGAACACGGTGACATTCAAAGGGTCGTTCCTGAAGGGTCATCAGGAATCATACCTCGAGCTCCCGTTCATCGTTGGTCCCGGGGACATCACACAAGTCACTGCTATCAAGATGAATGTGAGGGCGCGATACCGACCACTAAACAAACTTGACGCCAGGGCCATCTCGCTCTTTTATAAGGTAGGCCTTTCTAGGAGCTAGTTTGAAATGTGTAAACTTTTTAGGTTTTATCATCATCATAATCACGTCATCAATCTTTCGATTTGTTTGCTGCAGGATCCACTTTCGTCTATTCCGGGCCAAATTTTTCTTCTGGTAACATCGTCCGCTATCTGATTCATGCATTCCATCCAGCCTTGGTTCACCTCTTGAATTTCACTCTTTCACATCTCCATCTATAATTATCTTTGTCAAACTATCATGTCCGGGTGTATGGCCTATCATGTTAATTCTTATTTACCGTATACCTTCGCAAAGTTTCCTTTCTTCATTTACTTTTCTTAGCATTTCTGTCTTTGATACAATCTCCATCTATGATCCGTTCAACATTCTTATGTAGTGCCACATTTCAAATGTTTCCAAACATTTCCGTTCTGTTGCATCAATGGTCCATGTTGCAAATCCATAATTCATAACGCTCCAAACATATACCTTTAGGTTTTACTTTCTCATAAGGTTAAAATATGGTAATCGTGAAAATCTCCGCATTGAAGTTATAAAGAAGCTTGGCGTTTTATGTGCCATCAAATTTTAAAAAAAGTGGTTCTTACATGTTGGCATATTTCCATGTTTGTCTGTCTGCCCCGTATATCTGTGCCAGGGTTAGATGGCCATATGTAAGATGGTCATACCTCTAGGAATCATCCTGATTTTAATTCTAACCGTAAAATTAAGGCTCGTTTACTGAAGATTATTATTTTTAATTTACATTCAAACACAAAAAATTATAGCAATTTCGTTTAATTTTTTGTATCTGCAAAGCGTTTTATATGACTATCAAAAGGAAATTTAGTATTTATTTAAATAGAATGTTTTTGTGACCGAATATAAAACAATATATTCTGCATAATCTTGAATTGAACTAGTTTTTAGAAGGTTAGACCAAGATACACAGCTATGTTGACAAACAATACGCTATATCTTGGCTTGAAATGAGCTTCTTATTGCACATCATAGTATTTGGAAATTGTCTAAACATGGCTAAATTATTATAATACGTCTAAACATTGCAATTATTATAACTTTATAGCTTTTATAGCTTAAGAGTATCGACAAATATAAGTATCCTTTGATTATGGATTTCCAATCCAAAATGTGTTTAAATATATGGCCGTAGGACGTTTGGCACATTCCCCCCCGAAAAACTACCCGTTTGGCACAGTATTAGTAAGTAAATGGGAAGTATTTTGGACCAACCGAGATAGGAAGTATGGACTAAGGTTTAACAGAATTATTCCTTTCCCTAATGAATGTATATAAATTAACATAGTTTAATCTAAGCTAACCTAAAATAACCATCAAGAAAATTCCTTAAATTTTTGCAGATCTAACCCATCATAACCTAATCTAACCTAACCATCAGGCGATTCTCTTTCAGTTTCACCAACTTAATATAACCTATACTAGAGTAGTTATCAGGCGATTGGAAAGAAACTGGATATAGAAACGCGAGTCAGAAGTAGGCAAAGAAACAAACAAGGTAAGATTAACAGGTTTTTTCAGAATTGCGCCAAATGAACTATGACCAATTTGGTCCAAACCTCCCGTGTATTTAAGCTCCGATAATCCCAGATTGCGTCAAACTCCCTATGCTCAAATTTATGAATGTGTACTTCCAAACCGTAACTACCGATATATATATTGTTAATCGTTGTTGCTCCTACAGGGCAAAGACTACTCCCTCGTAATAATTTTACCCAATAAAGTGGGAGGTCTGTTTGATCTCGAGGATCAAATGAAAGGAAAGGACTTCAGTAAACTGGCCATCAAGAAAGTCGTCAATGCTACAGTTATTCTTCCCAAGTTTAAGATTGGCACGATCATGGATTTGCGAGCAATACTTCAAAAGGTAAGAGGCTTTCGTCTAAGGGTCTTTTCACACTGGGACACCAGTTACCGTTACTAGTGACTGCTCTCAAAATACGTTAGTCTGAATTGCAGATTTTCACACTGGAACACCGGTGACCGTCATAGTAGTGCGATTGGTTTGCTGCAGCTCTCCACTTTAGCCTATCTTGGGCCAATTTTTTTACATCTTTAAACATTCTTCCGTCAACATTGCCCGCTATCTGATTCATGTACTTCAGTCTTGATCTCCCTCTAGAATTTCTCCCTTCCACAACTTCTTCTATAATTATCTTCGTTGACCTATCATGTCTTAGTATATGGCCTACCATGTTAACTCTTTGCTGTATACCTTTTCAGAGTATCCTTTCTTCATTAGCTTTCCTTATAACATCTGTATATGATACCATCCTCATCCAAGATATTTTCAACATTCTTCTGTAGCACCACATTTCAAATATTTGTAAACATTTTCTTTAATTTGCACCAATAGTCAATTATTACCATCCATAAAGAGAAACGCTCTATACATATGCCTTTCAGAAAATTTTCCTGATTTCCAAACTCATGCCAGTCGAGTTTAGTAATATATTCTTATTATGAAAAGCTTACCTTACCTGCTCGATCCTACTTATAATATATTTCTTGCTTCTGTTTTACTTCCTAGGTAGCAGAACTACATTACTTGCTATAGCCTAACTTCTAGTTCTGTTTTCAATTTTCCTATTATGATTTCAGATACGATTTTTTTTCTTTTACCTCTGTTAGTACTTCTTCTACATAAACGCTAAATATAATCGGATATAGGTTGCATTCTTATCCAACACCTTTTCTTATTTTAGCTTCGTCTTTATGCTAAAGGACTAAAATTAACACTATTTTTCAGCTGGGTGCAAATGATATGTTCGAGCACCCAGTCCTAACAGGAATGGTCGAAAACACACAATCCAGCACAGTAATGCTCAATGCCTTCGCGCAGGTGGCATCAATTGAGGTGGACGAGAGGGAAGAACCAAAATACAAAGGGGGTAAGTTTGGTCAAATTTACTGGGGAAAAAAAATCTAAAATAACAAATCTAAGCATTTAAAAATCTTCAAAATTTTGTATCTAAATTATAATCAAACTAAGATTTGTTTTTGGTTAAAAATTCTGAAATTTAATATCTGACATATTTGAATAAGATTCAAAATATTAAATCAAAATAGATTCTAGATTCGTATTATACTAAATTCCAATCTAAAATTCAAACTTTGAATAGTTAATATTTTCCTTAAAATTAAGATTTATGTATATACTAGCTTTTGCCCGCGGCTTCGCTCGCGTTAATGTAGATTTTATCAATAGATTCAGGTTGTCGATTGACACAGGGAATATGACAATAAAAACGATGAACATATTGAGGTTGTTAGTCAATAGAGGTAGAGATAAAGAAAAAAACAAACTACACAATATACATCAGGATTAAGTGTAGGAGTAGAAAAGAAGTAGTG
>CABFWO010000474.1:293703-312486 GCA_902155825.1 Timema genevievae
CCGAAATTTTAGGAACAATATATATATGGCTTTATTTATAGCCCAAACAATACCAAAATTAAGGTACAAGTACAAATTAGTGGTTGTGTTACCATAAAAAGGACTTTAGATAGCGTCTATGAGGTGTTTAATATTTAGAATTTTTCCTAGCCTCCGGCAATTAGGGGGTATTGTTACTATAAAAAGCACTTTGAGAGCTTCTAGAATTGTTGAAATATTTAGTTTTTTTCTAGCCTTTGGCAGTTATGTTTCCGTAAAAAAAAATCAGATATCTTCTATAGGTGTTTAATATTTAGAATTTTTCCTAGCCTTCCACAATTGGGGAATGTGCCCACCAACCCCCCTCTCCCCCCGAAATTATTGGCTGGCTACGGCCTTGTCAGTTTCATAGTTTACAAATATTACGACGGGTAAAAGTTATCCAATATCCTGGCGGTCTCGTACGATGTATGACCCGGCAAGTAAAAATAATATCAGGCCTGCCAATAAAAAAGAAATCAGAGTGGTTGGAGCAAGTCTCGTCGTGTGGCTAGAATCAAGGGTATGATTGGACGAAGGAAGGGTTGAACGGGGCTGGGAAGGGACGAAAGTGCTGAAATAGGAAGAAGTGTATGAAAAAGGAACCAGAAAGAATAATGTTAGAAGAGTTTCCCACGTTCTCCCCGCGGTGCCATATTGCCCCTTGCAGACATGTTCTGTGTTATGGGCTCGAGATATGAATGATGGAGCAAGAGAAAAGAGCGTCATGTCCGCACCTTTTTTTTTAGCACCGCGTCTTACTACCCGTTCTGTACTAATTACGCTAGTGGTTTTAGCTATGAGGCAGGTTATATTTATACGACGTGATGCCACATTTGCGTGAAGGGAGAGTAGAAAACAATTTTAGAAAAAAAAACTTCAGCACATCCAACCGAGATTTGAACCTCAATCTCCCCGTCATCGGCAGTTTAATCTACTGCGAGAATAGCGTCTAAAAGACGCGTATACACTATAGGTAAATTTGAAGCGAGGCAAGCCTTAGCCGAACGTGCGCGCTGCCTCACTTTGATGTACCGTCACGAGTTGACTCAGCCATGTATTGCCTCGCTCTGCATTTGTTCGGCCTTGGCTTGCCTCGCTTCAAATTTGTCTCTAATGTATACGCACCTTTAGAAGATGTGTCCACCGAGGTGGGTGAGATAACTATTACGTATGTAGTCAATTAATTGAAGTAATTAAAAAAAATTAAGCTCGCATTTTGAAAAGGGGATGGTTTTAAAAATCTGGAACATTTACTGACACGGGACAATGTACCGCAATCCGGGATTGTCCCAGGAAATCTGGGGCAAATGGGCACCCTGTAATATACTCGAAATAATATTCGTATGATAAAGTCAAATCAAATTCTTAAAGTGATTTACGCAGGATAGATACCGTAATTAATTACGTAGGCCTATTACATAATAATTTGATAACTAGTGTTATTCGCCCCATTTTAAAGTATTTGAATTATTATTCAAGATGATTCAGTAAATATCTTACATGTGTGTAGTTGAGTGTTAATAGACAATTATCGAATACGATTTTTTTTTCAGTTATTAATAAGGATAACATCAATCGCTTAGGTAACAGAGAAAATATTTATTTTAAAGTAAACTTACAAGCTACAGAACTGCCTTTCCTATAATAAATCTTCGAGTGTAAGGATCTTTCCCTTTAAACAGACGGCACCCTTAAGCCCTTCTTTAGTGTCTCACTGACTGCAGTGTGAAGTGTAAGCGTCGAGATGGCAGGCCATCCATGACAAAAGACGAGCGAGGCGCGCCTTTATCATGATGAAAATGTTGAGATGAAACATAAAGTAAAAAAACCTGTAGAAAGAGGGTGACAGAGTCGGGGGGTGGGGAGGTGTGACTGAATGCTCGGATACATCTGCGGTTTGAGAAAGTTACTAAAATCCATGAAGGGTTGATTGTGGGATCACAATACTTTGAGTTTCCGCGAAATAAGACGTAGACAAGACTTCTAACAGCCACATCAACCGGAATCAACTTAAATTAAAAGTATTTAAGACAAATTGTTCGACCTTTGTGGTCTTGGTGTAAAGTGCTCGACTCAGAGCCCAATAGTTGTGTCTTCAAATCCAGCTAAGGTCAGCGAATTTTCTACTGAGCTATAAAAATCCGTGGCACAATTTTCTTCGGAGTGAAAGTAAAGCCACCGGGCCCGTTTCGATCGTAGCGTGTAAAAGAACTCTAGAAGGTATGTGAAAATCCGCTCCACCTGAAATTAACCTATCAAAGAAACTGCTAAGACTTGTATGTGGATATTAAAATAATAATTAATTAGTGTACGGCTAGCGTTACAGAAAAATTAACAGTAGGACTTTATGTGATGGCCTTTGTGTTCTAGTGGTCAGAGTTACTGGCTACAGATCCAGAAGTCCCGGGTCCGATCCCCGGCTCTCCCAGAACTTTTCTGTGAAGCAGTAGGTCTGGAACGGGGTCAATTCAGCTTCGTGAGGACAATTGAGGACCTACCTGAATAAATAAGCAGTGATTTCAGTCTATAAAACTGAGATTAACGGCCGTAGGTTTCATTGTGCTTATCACATGACACACTATCCGCGAATATTGGCACTGTAATCATTGCTAACGGCGGCGGCCGCTTGGTCGGTTTAGCTCGTTTGCGGGCTCACGCCATGAAGTCTTTTTAGGAACGTATGTACACGTAAAACCCCCATCACTTTGAGAAGACTATCAATTCCAAAAGCGGGGGAGTTTCAACGATTTCCGAGGGGTTGTGTCCCCCACCTCCCAAACCCTGACTTTCTACGCCCGTGACGCAGAGGTCTAGATAGTTCCTTCAATGTATGTACTGATTTATTTTCCACGGCAGTTTCATGATGGCCCGTGTGGTATTGTTCGCAGCAAAGCTTTAATCGACAACATTGCGGTATAACTTCGGTACACTCATCAAACCAGTGGATTGGTCGATCCAATGGGGAGGGGGGAGACAGGAGAAGGTCACGGGGGTCAAAAGCCGTCATCTCAAAGCGAGGGCTACTAAAAGCAATAACCGGCCGCCGGACGACTCCCGGAACCAATATTGAAACTTAACCGTAGACCTTCCAAACAAAGCATCGGATGGACAGTGTCATTATCACAGGGTCTACACTTCTCATTGATTTTGTTTTTAATATATTAAAAAGTAGGGAACGATACAATCTTTAATATTTTCTCACATAATCTAGTATAATTTAGGACAACATTTTCCAAATATAAGTCATCAGTAAACTACGCCTTAGTAAGTTTTCCTCAGAAACACAAACATTAATTTTGATTATCGTATGAAAGACTCTTCTACTCTTCAGATAAATATTTTAAACAAAATTGCTACAACAATTATTCTTCTAATTACATATTTTCAAAAACTAGTCATCTATATAAAGCACTCATTATACCCAATTTGAAAGAAAAAATTATGTTGTCAATTTTATAAAATTTCAAATTTTTAAAGATTAGTCCTTAGTGAATTGCTCTAAAACGAATATTTCCCCAAAAAGTGAGTTTATAGGGTTATTTTATCATTTCAAACAATTTAAAACAAAATCGCTAAATTCAATTTTTTTTAAATATGATTTTCAAAAATCAGTAATTTTTAAGCTACCTTTAATTTGAAGGTCAGAATTAAAATTTTAAAAATCGACCTGAGGTATGACCACATAACATCTAAATCTCAAGTTTGAATAAAATCAATCAAACCATTACAACTGTAGCCTGAGCGACACAGACATACAGACATCGGAACATACAGATTATTAAAGAACCACTTTTTAGGGTTTTGAGGAACATAAAATGTCCAGATTCACCATAATATCGAGGTCAATTATTTGCACGATTACAATAATTTATCTATATGAGATGCCTCAAATCGCGTAGTGTGGCACAGGTTTAGGACAAGAATCAAATGCTCAGCCAATCGCACAGAACATTAAATCATATCTTAACCAGATCTTTAGACTTCCTGCTAACGGTCAAAGCCATTAGACTTGCATTAAAATGGTATTGCTGCCGTTAACATGGAGGTCGAGGTTCGAACCCCCACTAAGAGCACTGACTTGAACACATGTTTTACACTGTAGTTTCCTCATACACACTTCACGCTATTTTGGGTGCATTTTTTCCCATTTAACCACTATATTAAGTCTTTAATAAGCCTGTGTTGAGCTTAGTAGCAGAAAGATAAAATCTACTAAATAAAACACAATAATTACTATTAGGTGTTCCAAAAATATTAAAGCTTCTTATAATTAAAACTTTGAGTGAAATTCCTAATTAATATAATATTTTGTAAAAAAATTTTATAGCAGAGCTTCTGTTATATTTTCAATAGTACTTGAATATAAAACTGCCTAGGATGTTTTTGTACTAACATTTAAATTAATTTGGTGATTTAATGTGTATTTTATAAATATACTTATTATTATCAGCACACGACTTCAAAGTCAACTTAACATATAAAAGTGTCCCCAATAATTTCCTCTAGATATTTACTATCTATTATAAGGACGAATAGATTTACAAATAATTTAATACAAATATTAATATTGGTAAATTTTGCACAAACCTTGTATATATATCGACTATCGACATTAAAACAAGTACAAAGTGATTAATATATATATATATCATCCCGTGCACAGGGTTCCTTACAATTATAATAATTGTACAAGTGGCAGCATTAAGCCAACTCCCGAGTCGAAGGTGGCTGCGTTATCTAATAGCTTGTGATCTTAATAAAATCACATATTTGTAGCCAAAGATTTCCGCACGTCTATCATAGACTCTGCCTTAAAATATGAGTGAAGAATGACCCTGGGCACGGGACGAATCCTGGATAGCTCAGTGGTTAGAGCATTGGCGTACTAATTCATAGGTCCCAGATTCAATTCCCGTGTCCAAGTGTCATTTTTCAATTTTCCAAATATGATATCTAGATGGAGTAATCCTCTATAGAAAGCATAAATAATAGCTTTGGCTATTTGATTCTTAATTCTATCCAAGCTACCAATCAAATTATATAATTTAATTTTAAGCTCCAAATCAATTTAATTTCATACATTTATTAAAGATGTTTTGAATAAAAAAATTTGTATTAAATGTATAGATATTAAAAAAAATTTGAGTTCGAAATGAAATGATATTATGTATTTGATTGATAGCTTAATTGATAAGATATCTTGTATTTATTTTAATGTGTTTAATATATTAAATTGGCATTTAAATAGCTTATATATTAACGTATGAATAAATAAAAATAGCACTGGTAGCTTTTGTAACAGTCACAAGCCTACCATTTTATGTCAATCACACTATACCTGCCATCTTAGGGCAATCACACTATGCATATGTTATTATGGCAAGCACATTGTTCATGATAAAATATGCAACTCACACTATGTACATCATTTTATGACAATCACACTATACATATCATCTTATGCCAATCCCACTATACTTGACCTGACCCCTTGAAGCTAGAGTTGTTCAAGCTCCCTGTAATCTGATACAGTGCTCGTAGTGAGTGGTACGCCGGGGTCTCTTAATTAAGGTACATTGTCACCTCCCCTCAGTGGGGGGTTGGAGGGGAGGAGGGTTAAACCGCGAGCTGGTTTTTTGGCCGTGTACTGGGATGAGCTGGAGGAACAGAGTGATGGGAGGAGTTTCATTCGCTTTATATTCAATGACTGTTTCATTTAGATACAAACATTGCTCTAAACTATTTTAAACTATATATATTAGAGTTGGATCAAATCCACTATTTTACTAATTCAAATCTAAAATTTACATTCGAATCCCAAATTTCAAATCCGATCTTTGAAAAAAATTATGAACATAAGAGGGAATATAAATAATATAATAGAATAATATAAAATACAAATAGTAACTAAATGTTAACATTTTTCTTATAATCCATTCATTATAACATTCATACATTCAGTCAAGTGTTAAATTACTGGTCTGGGGTCTGGTTGTTAAGTTCATTCTATTATTATTATTGGTTGTGATCCACCAATAAACAGTTTTTGTGCTATAAAAGCAATTTCACCTGAAAAATTGAAAAAAAATATATTTTTTAAGGATTTTAGTTTCGAGTCAAAAATTTTCTCAAATCTTGAATATTCTTAAGGATTCGAGACCTCATCATACACATTAAAAACACACATATTATACTACTATAAAGCCACAAATTCAAAATGGCGGAGCAACTTTAAAGTCGGTGCGGACCTCTCTTTGGAGGTCTCTTGTGGCTAAACGGTAAGACCTATAAAAAAAACTGATTGGACCAGCAGCTGCGGATTTGGCGAGATCCACAATTTTGGTCCTATTACTTTTTGTCGTATCTCCATCGGTTATACCTTAAGTAGAGCTAAATTTTTTGATTTTAGGTAAATTTTGCAAATTTCCCACACATTTTTTAGTTTCAAAACATCGCTGGAATTACATTAGTTTACATCCACTTGCAAAGAAAACTCACCGGGGGTTTGGGGGCGGAACCCTCAACGAGCAAAGCAAGTGCATATACATACATATATACACTACGACGGTCTTAATAGGAGTACACGCAATGGCTAAATTTCTGTTGCGGCAACTTAAAATTATTATTATTATTATTATTATTATTAGCACCGCGTCTTACTACCCATTCGGGTTATACGCACTTACGCTAATGTGTAATGGTAAGGTGATTATGGGATGAAATGGAGGACCTACAGTTTAACGTGGAATCCGAACCACGGTAGAGGCCTGGCATTCCTCACATTCACAAGTTGTGATT
The DNA here is from genome assembly GCA_902155825.1 of Timema genevievae. Lineage (NCBI taxonomy): Eukaryota > Metazoa > Arthropoda > Insecta > Phasmatodea > Timematidae > Timema > Timema genevievae. Next base: position 300,523 of record CABFWO010000474.1, read on the forward strand.
AATACACGTCTTGTCAGAGGTGAAGGAAGGGTTTGGCAATCAGATAAATCTGTGCCGGGACCGAGGATTGAACCCCGGACCCCCAGCACAGAAATCTGACACCTTACCCCTAGACCACCAGGTCACCGGCAAGCAACTTAAAAGTTATGACATGTTTCGATCTTGGTGCAACTCAACTGTTGTCGGTGTAAGTAGAACGCACACATCTGAGTGCTGAAATAGAAGCTGATTAGCTTTGCGAGGTCCATTATATAATGAACTGAGAACCATCAATAAAGGCAACTATTTAGTTGCAGTTTGCGCAAATATCTCAAGTCACACTCAGTAGCCTTTTAAGAGGACCGCCTCGGTAAGCGAGTAGTTGCCGCGCGAGTAGTTGCCGCGCGAGTAGTTGCCGCGCGAACGTTCAACTCTGACGCAATATTTTATCTTATGATGAATTATTTTAAAAATATGTTTCACGCCAAAATAAAGTCAAAAGATCCCAACAGAGATATTTTTCCTTTACAACAAAAGTGTGGTTGTAGGCTAAGGGTGAAAGGAAGTAAGGCTTAGACAGAATAGAGAAGTAGTTCCAGAAAACGACACAAACCATTGTATTTTAATCCGTGTGGCTTGACAGTATTATTGATACTTTCTCGCTCACCAAGACGGTCACCTTAATCTCCTAATTTATTTATTCACCAGTGAGCGCGTTGCCTAATATAAGGGTAAGTAGTTTTGCAACCTACTGTACCCCCTAATGTACGAGCACGAGCGTAACGTTGATACGGAAAGGGTTTGCCATGTTGTTTTGACTGATTCTGAGAGTAATTTATGAGAGTGCAGACTACCGTTTACATACACAGTCTCATTCAGGGGCCAGCTAACAGACAAAATGTACCTATTTAATAGCCAACGTGGACGTCACTGATGTGGGACGCCTAAAAGTAGCGAGCGTTTACGCCGCAACGCAAACTTCTCTGCCTCTGTTTCAAGTAGGTCAAAAGCAATGGGTATATTATGATATGCTCTAGTTAATATAAATGCGAATTCTCGCTTGTCATTTTCAATGAACCATCAATTCATTTGAAAATTAATACAAAAATGAACATCAAAACACTCATTTCATTAGAATGAATCATCATTTAACGCTTTCATTAAAAGTGAAAAGCAGGTCTAATTTTCTTCATTTGTAATTATCATTTCTTTTAATTTAAATATTCATTTGAATTCGACGTTACACTGCGACCACTTGCAGCCTTGTAATGGATTTAATCCTCAATTGTTTTCTAGTTTTGAATCATTATTTTTATTTAATATATTTTCTAGCTCGTACGATAACTACACACATATTTCAAGAACCGCAGTTCGCATTCATTTTACATGGCGCCATTTCTATAAATGAAACAATAGCTGAGAAGGCCCTTTTAAAAAATACATATAAACAATTGCGGTCAAACCCACTTCGGTGGCCGCATGGTTTAACGCGCTAATATCGTGTTGGAATAGACAGCCGAAGAAGGGGATATCGGAGTTAGATTCCGGTCGGGTAAACTGAAGATGTTTTTTCCTAAATAGTTTTCACTCTCCTTCCACGCTAATGCGGGTACATTTCTTATAAATTAGGCCTTCCTAATCTCTAACCCAATGGTGAGATTAGTACATAGGCGTATAAAGACGCGGTGCTAAAAAAAATTGTTGTCAACATGGATAGCATTTGACCATACGAGTAATATTATTTTATAAGTATTGATAATATCTATCAAATGCAACAGCTGCAGATCACATGACTTGACGTATGAATACGTTAAAGTAGACGTAGTACCTTTTTTTTAGCAATCAGATAAGGCACTTCCTACGGGAAAATTATTTTAACCATCCAGACTGCCCGTATATTTTGCATCTAATAAAGATGAGAAATTTAGAATCCATAGTAAATGTATCCGCGTTTGTGGGGAGGGAAATAGTTTTATAAAAAACCACTTCAGTACACCCGGCTAGTAAAACCGACATTCTCTTTACCGTCAATCGAGATCAAATGAGACTGACGACTAAGTTTGTGTGTGCTTACCGACACGGACTAACATAAAAAAAAGCTATACTAAACACGTAACTAATTGATTAGTGAGTAATCAATTAATATTGTATTTTAATATTTGTAAAGGAATCCAAAGGTTAGATTACCTCACCGGGACACATTTTACAAATAAAATAAACCAACTTATCATAAGTAACAATATCTTGATGAACTCACATTCAAACAATTAACCACCCGCAGAAGTTTAAAACAAATAAGTGACCTGGGCAAATTTTTTTTTGCACTGCCACAATGGCAACAGCTATCAACTGATGGAGGGGTGGAAGTGAACAAGTAAATAAACAATAAACCTTTTGGCAAAACTAAATCTAGTATTGCTTTAATACATACGTTCAGTTTGATTTCCTACATAAATTAATCTCAGCCGTGATTGAATGTTTGGTATGATCTTCCAGAAATGTTTACAGAACATTTTATATTTATTTTAAGAGTTTCTGTTCAAATGCCACTTTTCTCATGACAAATATTCAATAACTTTACTGTTCATATGTGTAAAAAATTAAGCTAATCATATCATCAGAAGCATTTTTTTTTCGCCAAAAGTGTATGGTTATAAAAAGTGCAAATATATGGAAGGTACTATGAAATAAGTCACCATACACATATTTTCCAGGACAAAAACTTTTTTTATCTCAAACCCCATAAGGACCCTAGAAAATCCTTTTTTTTATTAATTTAAATTTAACCATAATCTAACGTGGATTAGAAAAATCTCATGTATGTCTAGTAATTAGATGGATGGCAACACTAACTATATTTGAATCAAAAGTGGACTTTCCACCTCTAAAGGTGGGTATTTGAGTAACTTGTAGATCCCGGTAGTGATGGGACGCGTTGAGCTTCAGGCTCGCAAACAACCTGCGGTTTTAATCCCAGTTAAGTATAAATTCAATATTTGCCGATGAAAGGAGACAATTTAAGAGAGTTTTGGCAATCCCTACAAGTGCAGTCTCCGAGGATAGTACCCTCAATATTTCTTTAAGCAATTGCAAAAACAATAATTGCGATAATAGACCTGGTAGAGATCCCTGTAATTGATGATAATACATCCCGCAACACACGGCTGTATCAAGTGTAGTAAATATTGAGTCTTGTCTTGCAAGTTAAAATTTTATTATTTATGTATTTATTTTTAAATTTCAAACTAGAGTCTAGAGGTTTTAATATTTATTTTAAACGGTTCTGTGCCCCTACCATGACATCAATAGTAATTTGCTACTCAGATATTGATCTATTTTATATTGGTCATACAGAAACAAGATAAGAATGGAATTATTAGCACCTGATACAACAATTTTATTGATCTTCGAATAACTCTGCCTCCTTTCATCCCATGTTAAGGTGAGATTTTCGATCCCACTCTTGATGGCTGGTAGGAAAACGTTTACATTTGTATGTAAATTAATATAATCATTTAGTTAATGTGTTATAGTTAGTTTTATAGACATAAAATATGTATCTACTGTAATGATTATATAAATAATCAAAAAAGATATCCCAAAGTTTAGTTATTTGCGTGCGACAAAAAGACATAATTATCCGATAAGTTAGTAGAGTATAAACGGTCATTTCAAATCTCAGTAGTGCTTAAGTGGTGACAGCCGTGACAGGTGGGGGTTGGTTATGGGGGCGCAGGTTTATTAAATTCTATAACATCTCGTCAAATTATGAGTTAATTTGTCTATCAGACTTACAATTATCAAAAATAAATATTTTATTATTAATAAAACTTGGTGGAGCGTCGCGTAGTCCCTTAAATCTTTCACGTACCCCTGGGGGTACGCCTACCACAGTTTGGTAAACGATGCATTATAGAAAACTAGCACGCTTCGGTGGTCAAATGGTCTAAAGCGTCACTCTCGCAATATACTGAACTGCTGATTACGGGGAGATCGGGGTTCGATATCTTGTCAGATGTAATGAAGGTGTTTTCCTCCTAAATTGTTTACCACCCTCTCTCCTTCCACGCAAATGCGGGTATATTTTCTCAAAATTAATCCTGCCTCATCCCTCACACATTAGTGTTATAAGTACATAATCGTATAAACCTTACGCGTAGTAAGACACAGGGCTATAAAAAAACAGGTGACCTGGTGGTCTAGGGGTAAGGTGTCAGACTTCTGTGCTAGGGGTCCGGGGTTCAATCCTCGGTTCCGGCACAGATTTATCTGAATGCCAAACCCTTCCTTCACCTCTGACAAGATTGTGTATTAATCACAACTTGTGAATGTGAGGAATGCCAGGCCTCCACCGTGGTTCGGATTCCACGTTAAACTGTAGGTCCTCCATTTCATCTCACAATCACCCTACCATTGCACATTAGCGTAAGTGCGTATAACCCGAACGGGTAGTAAGACGCGGTGCTAATAATAATAATAATAATATAAAAAAATTATTATATATTTTCTCGTACATCTCATAAAAAACAAAATATTTACCAATAAATTGGAAAATGTTCCAAGAATTTCTAAAAAGTCCCTGAATAGCATGGCCCTTAATGTGTATACCATGATTTTGTTTGTAGGAACACTAGAGAAAATTCAAACATATTTATTTGCGGCCAACATTAATAACACCTTACTATATTATTTGGGTTATTTTATAGGTAATGATAATATCTATCAAAAGTGACAGCTGCAGACAACATGACTTGGTGTATGAAAATATTAAAATGGTTTTAATGACTTTAGTAACTAACTTCTACTGTTCTTCCTACCAAAATCATAGTATATATATATATATATATATTTAACTCTCCCTCAAGCTCAAATGTGAAAACTGAAAGTTTAGTGATTTAAGACTACTGTATCATCTCTTAGGGTTGACACTCGTAATAACTCTCTAGATTTGTCGCACCGGAACAGAAAAAAACCCAAAGAAAAACTATGAGAGAAGTGTTTCCTTGCGATGAGAAATAATGAAAGTGAAAAAAAAAAGAACAAAGTAAAAAAAATCTGTAGGTTTTAAAAGAAGAGAGAGAGAGTATGACGCGATGTTGGAGTATTTATGGCCGCGGGTTGTATCTTGCGCCTCATGAATCCCGTCCCGTCCAATCACAGTGCGTCTAACTTATAGGTACACTCTATTTCACATTAATGTGCCATGTAAACCGGGCTTGTTAAAATTTTAAGAGTATCTCACCCTTAATTCAGCTCGTAGCTTAGGCAGATAATACAGCTTAAACCAAGCGTCACGTTACTTCGAACTGTGTGGCTTTCTGTCTTTTTATTTAGAAAAAAAGTGAAAAAGTTTTACCGTAATAAAACAAAAATAAATATGTATACTTATATATATATATATATATTTATATATATATTAAAGGAAAAAACCTTTCACTCACCCCAATTTTGATGTTTTCAGAGTGAGAGTGCAGAAAGCCATTTCGATGAAAATTATGATTTAAGTGATCGTGTTAATGTTAATGCTCCGTTATTTGGTTCTGAAAACTTTACGTGTTTTTTTCAACAAAAATCTATTTCATAAGACACTTAACAAATAATGTTTTTTTTAACACAGCGTCTTACTACCCATTTGGGTTATACGCCTATGTACTAGTTACTCCAATGTATTAGGGATGAGGAAGGTTGAATTTAAAGGAATTGTACATGCATTTGCGTGGAGGGAGAGTGGAAAACAATTTTGTAAAAACTCAGTACAACCGACCGGGATTCTAACTCCTATCTCCCTGCCATCGGCAGTCTAGTCTATTGCGAGAGTGACGCCTTAGACCATACGGCCACCGAAGCCGGTTATAAATTATATTAAAGGGTACTATGTTCTTAGTAAACCAAGTTGTTCAACGAAATATAATTCCTGATTATTTTAGTTTTGTAAAGTCTATGGGTTTTTTTTTTAAATCTAAAAACTATACAAATGTTATGGTAAAAATATTTTTTCTATTTTAAATTGTTTTACAAAAAATATATATATAGTTTCCAATAAACATTTCGCTCACTTGTTTTGGCATTTATCTATTCCAGTCAGTTTATATAATCCCCTATCTTTGGTGTCAATGTGAACATAAAAAATATGTAAATACATCACAGTGGGATAACCCAAAATATTGATTTCCTCCCAGGCTCTGGTGTAACATTCATCACAGTCTGTATAACCAATAGGCGATACACGGTTGGACGTTAACGGGTCTATCCATGTATAGAGTTAGCCTTCAGTTAGCCGTTCTAACCTACACACTGATAAATTGTGGGACGGGACTAAAAGCCGTTGACGAATATAAATGAGTAGATGCTCTGATACTGAGCATAAAATATTATTTCCTAATAATGTATACAACATGTCATTGTGAACACTTAAATGCACGATCCAAAAGAAAATAGTCACCATTCTAAAACCCATGTATTATTATTTAAATGACGAGAATAATATTTTCACGTGCTTCTCGTTTTATTATACGTCCGGTTATCCAATGGGATCGAATGGAGAAAGGTAATGAAAAACAATTTAGGAGAAAACAGTTCAGCACATCTGATCTCTCCATCACTGTCAAAACAGACAAGCCGAGACTGACGCCTTTTATCCGCGTGCTCAATGGTGAAGTAATAAAGTTATTTTCCATCTCATTTAAGATACAGTGAAGTAAAAATTATGTTTAATCATAGAATTGTAGAAGCTTACCCTAAACTACATTTATTTTTATTTTACTACAAGGTATTAGTAATATATTTTAGTTTATAAAATAAATACTAATTTACTGAGGAGTGAAATTTTCTTTTATCTCTTATTTTTAAATCCAAATAATTCCAAACATAAAGTATACAAGCTCCAAAATAAAATTATTTAAATAAGTATTGCTATAGAGTTAGTTTCAATTTAAATATTCCAACAGGCAGGGTAAATATTGGTCAAAAGTAAAAAGTTTGTTTATCCAGCTTTAAAAAAAGGTCGACTGTTTTAAAATACACAGCGATACCGGCGTATGTAATTAAAATATTAATAAGTATCCTTAAAATAAAGAGATTATAATATGGTATATGTATTTATGTAATGATGATTACGATGATAAATATGTACACTGCTAATATATTAGAATATGTTAATTTTCTAAGGTTGGGTCTAGCCTTGAATAATAGCAAAGGCAGCTGTAGTTTAATTAATTTAAACTTTCAACGTTTATTTATTTTATTTATTTTTTACCAAATAGCTGAAAGTATTCGACCATTATGTCAGCAAATAACACATGCGCATGTCACCGCAACCACATATGACGCAAGGCATGTACCAATATTACTACTGCCCACCTAATAATGAAAAGCCATTAATTTTAGTTAGCAAACCGATATATTTCACAAACAGCCAATGGCAATTCAAGAGAGGACGTGTTTTTTTTTAAATCCCATTACTGCCTCGCATGTGCTACGAAAATTACCAGCACCCAGCTAATGGTCACAAGACAGCAGGATGTGTAGAATATCTAAACGAGCGTCAAAATAATTTTGGGGTTAGGGGTGGTAAAATTTAACCAATATTAATTCTGAAACCTCCAATGATATGAAACTATCTATTTGAAAAAATTGTTCACAGACAAAAATGTCGAACCTTTGACTTTTTAGCGCATCAATCCAAAGGTCTGAAGCTCAAATCACTAAACAGGATCAATTTTTAAAATAAGTTGTTTAATTTAAACAATAAATTTTAGATCAATGTTTACCGTTTATATATAATTATAAAAGTTGTATGTTAGTTATAAAATAAAGTGTGTTTCGTTAATATGTTAGATAGCAATGGTAATTATAGACAAAGTTTTATTTAATAGTATATATTTTTGTTTTTTTCATCTTCCAAGTCCGAAATATAGCCATTTAATTACATAGATGGTATAGAAGTGAGGAAGGTAGTATTTAGAAGAAATATAACCTCATTTGCGTTGAGGGAGAGTAGTAAACAATTTAGGAAATACTAGCCGGACGATATTTGACCCCCGACCTTCACGTCATCAGCAAACAAACTTAGATGAGTTTGTTAATTAGTTCACGTACCCACCGGCGTGGGTTGAATAATACTAAGTTTCAATTACCCATATAGGATTGATGTGAGTAAACTTTGACTTGTACATTTACGAAACTTTATAATATGTTTGCCTAATTCGGTGGTCGCATGGTCTAAGGCGTGACTCTCGCAATAGGCTAGACTGCCGATAACAGGGATATCGGGGTTCGAATCCCGATCGGGTGTTCTGAAGGTGGTTTTCCCTAAACGGGTTTCCACTCTCTTGATCTCCATGCAAATGTGGGTTCACTTCCTTTAAATTCAACCTTCTTCATCTATAACTCACTATCATAATTAATATATGAGCGTACAAATTGAACGAATAATAAGACGCATTGCTAATATATATATGCAGTGGTTTTATTTAAATTAATTCCACAAATATTCCACATTAGATCAAAAGTGTTTTGTGAAATCTATTCAGAGATAATTTATTAATACAATCTTTTTTTTTATCAAACTTACATACCGCCACTAAAAGAAGTAAAAGTACTCACCATAAAATACTTGTTCAATAATGAACTGCAGTGTGTAAAATAAAAATAAGTTTACCTGAAACAAAAAAATCATTCAAGGTAAGAATATTATTTGGGGTAGTATAAAATTACTTACAGAACACCGATTTATATACTTGGAAACATCGAAATTTTAATGAATAGATGTATCTTTGATTAGGTTTTTTAAAATATATGATACAATTATTCCACTCATCTCAATTTCACTGTCTTCTGGAAAAAAATCGAATGTGACATCTGGTTCAAGCTGTTTTACCTAAGTACATTATGAGTAATCCGTGGAATGAGGACGGAGCTTAGTATTTAGGTATACAATAAAAATAAGTATAGTTTTAGTACGAAAAAACAAAGTATGCTCTTCAAGATTGTATAAAATGTAATTTATAGATCATTTGTTAAGTGGGATGATGGAGCAAGTTTGTATAAAGGATGTTATTTGCTCCACTTGGGCTGTACGCATTTAATTACAATAATTATGTAGGTATAGGAAAGGTGTAATTTAAATTAAATGTACCAGAATTTGCTCGGAGGGAGAGATATAAATTATTTAGGGAAAAAACTCTAAGTACACCCGACCGGGATTTGGGTAACAACTTTCCCGTCACCAGCAAGGATAACTAGGATAACTTCTGAGATAAATCGAGCAACCTTAGCTCCCCTTCTCTCTCTCTCTTTCTCTCTCTCTTTCTCTCTCTTTCTCTCTCTCCACCCCACCCCCTTCCAATTTCCAGCAGTAACTGAAAGACGCGGAGGTCACAAAAATCTCGACTCCCTTCTTGGACAACATTCAACTGGAGAAAACTACGAACCAGCAAATTTAATTATTTCGAGTTTAGTCTCCGGAACGGTGGAGGAAACCCCCCCCCCCTCCGTTTCCCTCCACCCTTTCCTCCTCGACCATTGCAGTAGTTTCCTTGGGACTTCCTCCAGAGGTGGGTGGAAGAAGGCGGAACAGACCAAAATTCAGTCCCCGGACTTTGATCCGGAGGGGTGGTTACGTGGCACCGTTCTCAATTACAACTCTTGCCGAGATATAAACTTCGTTCAAGATAGCTTTGTACAAAGCCGTCAGCACCAAATTACCTTTCTGGACCCAGAACTAACTTATTCCATCTAAAGCGGGAAGAAGTTGAAAGGGGGAAACGGATCAAAGACTTTCTACGTATTTATTTACTTGATTCTGTTAATACTGTTCACAGTTACTGTCACACACATTATCTATTCATAAATTAGTGTTTATTAAAAATAAATTAATATTAATTATTATTTTTACAATTTTCACTTCCTTTTTAAGCACTGCGTTCTACTATCTGTTTGAGTTACACGCCTATGCATTAATTAAGCAAGAGTGTCAGGGATGAAGAAGGTTGAATTCAGATGGATTGTACCCGCATTCTCGTGGTGTGAGAATGTAAAACCATTTAGGAAAAACCAAGCTCAGTACACCCGACTGGGATTCTAACTTCAATCTTCCCGTGATAGGTCCAGTATATTGCGAGAGTGAAACTTGAGATTATTCGACCACTGAAACGGTTCTTTACACTATTAAACTAATATTATTGATAAACTTTAATAGATAGAAATAAAAAATTGTATAGGTGCCAGTTAACACTTGAAGTATTACTTTTAATTACTTAAAAGTAGAGTGTCGCTAATAGGTAGTCCCCCTTCAGTACAGTGGAGAAATAATAGCAACACGACCCGCTTCGGTGGCCGCGAGGTTTGAGGCGCTACTTTCGGAGGGTTGCACTAGACTGCCGATAACGGAGATATTGAGGTTCGAATATCGATAGGGTGTCCTATGAGTATTTGATTTAAAATAGTGTTTCACTCTCCCCACACGTAAATGCGGGAGCACTTCATATAAATATAATCTTCTTAATCCCTAAAACCACTCGGGTGATTAGTACATAGGCTTATAAACTGAACGGTTAGTAAGACGCAGTGCTAAAAAAAAATGGCATCGCTATGAAAATACTCTATGTAGTTGTCATCTACAATTATTCAAGGGTTTACACACTAGCCAAGCAGAAAGCTGATGAAATAAATTTCATCACACATTTATATCTACAATTTTATCTGATCGGGTCTTGTGAACTTTTTATGTACGTTAATTCGAGCACTTCCTCTTACTATATATGTTGACTACAGAAGAGCAAGGAGCACATCTCAAGGTATATTAAGCGGCATATTAGATAAAAGATTACGCTTGAACCAGAAAAATTTAGTGAAGTGAGTTTTTCTATATCCTTTTCTTGAAAACGGGGATATTGCAATCGTCCGAGTCTAGATTTAGATTACACTTCTTTATTTTTTTTATGGGTACATTACATACAAGGCTCATGTCTCATGTTCCCTGATCGTGGAAACTTTTTTTTTATAGGTTATTCTTTGGTCATTTTGAAATTTTAGGTCTTGGTTTGCCTCATTTTTAGGCATTTATATAGAAAAAGTATATTTTAAAATAGCTTATCACCGATATTTTATAAATGCATAAATAATCGAATATATTTTGATTCTTTTAAAAACATTCGTCAAAATGAGAGATAGTGTCGGCCAGCGTTTTTCGAATTGTGCTCCGCGGAGGTATTGGGCACCTCCATATTTATCCTAGGCTCCGTGAGGCAGGTTTTTGAATATTTACACTATAAATTAATAACACTAACTAGGGTTGGCATTTTTTTTCAAATTTGAATAAAGGACATTTACCAAAGACGCAGACAGAACATGTGATATTTCAGTTTGTTTTATACTAGTAAAATATAACTGTCGTTATTGAATGTTAATAATATTAGTGCAAAAGTTTTATGAGGGTTCCAGCATGTTTTTGTGTTTTTTTTTCTGGTACAAGGGTTTCTTCGGTCTAAACCGTTTGACTATCCCTGGTGTATGAAATTGACTTTATACCCTCCTTGCATGTATGGTTGTAAAAGACACATTCCCGGTGAGACACTACAACTTGGCTGGAAATTAGGAGATATTACTTCTGAAGCAAATATTTGTAAATCAATATTATACCGAGCAGAATGAAAGAGTTTAGTTATTTTTAAAAGAATTTTCATTACATATATAGTTTTCAGTTTCCATTTGTTAAGTCCGTGCATTCATTACGGGTTTTTGCTCAAATTTGTTGGTCATATTTTTAGAAATATGAATTCATTTTTTATTATTTTTAAGTAATTTTTCGATCATTTTCAGGTCATCAAATTCCGAGCCCTTGTGATAATTTTTTATAGTTTTTTACATTATAAAAAATAACTATTTTCTTGTTTTATTATTGTGCCGTGCTAATGGGGCATTAGCTCACACAAGCCTTTTTTTGATATTTGATTTGTTTTCTCACTTTCTTTTTTTTTCTCTCTT